>JAQMRL010000003.1:1190745-1278245 GCA_035578175.1 Catonia carolina | reverse complement strand
AGTATGGTTAATTGACCCCCAACCATCAAAGTACACCCACAACCACTGTCTAATATTCAAATCCGTATAAAAGTAACTAACTTTACTAGGATTTCAACCAGGAACCTTCGTCTCCGAAAATCAGCTGTTAAACAGCTGACTCGCGGCAACGACTTTACCTCTAGACCAACCCGGTGGGTCAAGATTATTATGATTGATTTTCAAAATTAACTTGTTCCTCAAGAGGTTAACACGTTGATTGCTATGTGACCCAAATATGTGTCACAGTTTTTCTTAAAAACAGGCCACGTGCATCAAAAATGAGTCACAGTACAGTACTCATTTTTACTTTCTCTTGCCTTTATGAATATATAAGAAAGAAAGTATTGTTTTGATGTCGATTTTAAGAAATCAAGTTTTCACCGGATCTATACGTTTTCAGACCCCCTGAACCAAAAAAAAACATGTTTTAGCGATTGGTCTGTGTGTGTGTATACAAAATATCTCAAGAACGGAACATCCTACGAACTTGAAATTTGAAATTTAAGTTAGCCTACATACCACTACCGGACCCGACACGAACATTTTCATCAAAATCGGTCAACCGGAAGTTGTAGTTTATTCGTGTAATTTTTCATTTTTTTGGGATTTTCTTGAAAACTGGTCCTACGATTTTTCTTAAACCGCCTTAATTACTTAATTTTATATGCTGTACAGGATAGGGTAGGTGCCATGTTTGCTGAAGTTCTTGGTGAGGCTGTTTTCACGTAAAAACATTTTCTTTTTAAGATTGCGGCTTTAATATACATTTTAGCGCAGAAATTTATATAGTAAAAATTCTAGAGAATTTAAAGGTCTACAACTTTTATTTTAAACATTTTTTTGTATAACCCTTTAGTTTAGCAGTAATTAGCGATTTTCTGTTTTTTTCTCACAAAAACGTGTGAAAAATTGATTTTTTAAGAATTCAGCATTAGTATGAATTTTACGATAAAAATTTATATAATAAAATTTATAGGAAATTAAAAGATCTACGACTTTTATTTAGAGCATTTTTCTCTACAGAGCCTAGTTTAGCGTGAAAGAGTGATTTTCCGTATCTTTAAACCAAACAGGTTGATTTTCATTTTGCGTCTTTCATATATGATTAAAATTGGGTATGTTTATTTCTAATGTTTTATTACTAATGTTAGGTTAATTGTTAATTATTTGCAATGGCAAGAGAAATTTGTGTGAGTGTTTCACGCCAGATTTTTTGATAAAAATTTACCTTTTCTACGTTTTGTAAAGTAATCATAATTTTCTAACAGTTGTGTTATATCCTGCTGCGGAATATTGGTTGTACGTTACAATGCCTCTTACGGGACAAAGTAAACTTGGCGGGGGGGTCAAACGTTCACCCAAATTCATGGGCAAACACGTGAGGTAATTTTTAACGATTTCAATTTATTTATGGAAAGCGAATTGTAGTAGTTTATTCGTGAAAGCGAATTGTAGTAGTTTATTCGTGTCATTTTTACTTTTTTGCGATTTTCTCAAAAACTAGTCCTACGATTTTTTTAAAAATCGCCTCGTTTACTAAACATTTTATGCTCTACAAGATAGGATAGGCGCCATGTCTGCTGAAATTCTTGGCGAGGTTGTTTTTGCGTAAAAAATTGTTTTTTTAGGATTGCGGCTTTAATATGCATTGAAGTGCAAAAATATACAATAAACATTGTAGAGAATTTAAATTTGTAAAATTTTAATTTGATACTTTTTCGTATCACGCTTAGTTTAGCGGTAATTCGCGATTTTATGTTTTTTCTCACGAAAACTTGTGAAAAACCGATTTTTTTAAAGATTTCGGCCTTAGTATGCATTTTACGACAAAAGTGTACAATCAGATTTATAGGAAATTAAAAGATCTACAACTTTAATTAAACCATTTTTCTCTACAGAGCCTAGTTTAGCGTGAAAGAGTGATTTTCCGTATTTTGCCAAACTGAGGTCGATTTTCAGTTAGCGTCTTTCACTCATGATTAAAATAATTGTTTAAATAATTGTTAAAATAATTGTTTTCTGAGGTTAGTTTTTTGTTTATTTCTAAAGTTTTATTACTAATGTTAGGTTATATTGGTTATTATTTGCGTTGGAAAGAGAAAGTTGTGTGAGTGTTTCACACCAGATTTTTTAAAAATTTTTTAATTGTTGTTTATTATATTTTTAAGTGAAATACTGGTTGTTTAACTGTAATAATTAAATTTAAGTGATTACTTGATAAACAAATACTTGTTTGATTTTTTTTCTCTTTAATTCTTTCTTTACAACTGTAAAATTTTACAACAAGCAAATGTGATGATTATGATAATAATGTAAATGACATGATAGGAATGACAGGGGTAGGGCCCCCATTGGTGCCTCCCCAACAATGAAGTTTCTATATCAGATTAGCATGTCTCTACTCCAGCGTCTTTTAAGGCGTCTAGCAGGATTATCAGGTAAATGGACGGAGGAAAGTGAACGCACCAGGGGGTTCTCGTGTTCGTGTGACTTGTCGTGTAAGCGTTTGTATAGGTATTCAATGGAATTTTGTACAAGTGGTGTTTTCATATCTGTATGTAAGGTTTTGTTGCTAACGTAAAGAGGTGCATAAGGCGTATTGTTTTTGACTTGAATGCTTGAATTCGTTGCAAGTTAGAGGGTTTGGTTGAACCATAAATTTGGGACCCGAAGGTCCACATAGGTTTCAAAAGAAAACACTACATGCGTAATTTTTGTGCCATTGGTAATTTTGATCGTTTGTGAAGAAGGGAATTCAGTAATAAACGTTTCCGTTTGATATGTGTGCTCCAAGTTAGTCGTTTATCAAAAGTCAGACCGAGATAGTTGACCGTATCTGTCTTTGTGAGAGGTTCATTGTCTATATATACTGGTGGGCAATCACCATGACGGAGTGTGAAAGTTACGTGAAGGGATTTTGCCGTATTAATTTTTATTTTCCATGTTTTACACCATTCGTGTAAAAGATTGAGATGATGTTGGAGTGTTAGTGAATAAAATGGAAAGTTTAGTTTATTTTACAAACAACCAGATCTCGAAAGAACCCGAAATAAACCACAATATAATATATATGTATATTAATAGTTATTAAATCCACCGGGTTGGTCTAGAGGTAAAGTCGTAGCCAAAATCAGTTGTTTAACAGCTGATTTTCGGAGACGAAGGTTCCTGGTTCAAATCCTAGTAAAGGTAGTAACTTTTATACGGATTTGAATAGTGGACAGTGGTTGTGGGTGTACTTTGATGGTTGGGGTTCAATTAACCATAGTCTCTCAGGAATGGTCGGCCTGGGTCTGTACAAGACTACACAGTCTCATTTACACGTCATACACATCATCCTCATCTGATTGGGTGATGGGGTTGTTTATTGTTCTAAATTGAACAGATTGCAACGTAGGCCTACACAAATTAGGAGTAAAAAAAATAGTTATTAATTTTTGACGTAGGTTTATGTAATAATAATATTTGTCAAAATATAGAATAGTTATAAAATTTTGTTATAATAATAATTCATGAAAGGAACAAGATCTATTACTCTGGAAACATATTTGAAATTTTACGTTATACGTGACAAATGAAATTTTGGTTGTGACATTTGAAATCCGATTGATGTGTACCCGTATAAATGTCATACAGACCAAAGTGTTTGTTTGTTTTGGTCATTTCATGTTACAAAAGGTTTAAATCTAACGTAGAGTAACATTACCAACTCGTTATAGGTTAGTAAACTGAATTTAGTGAATGCCAATCTACTACTGAATATTTATGTAAATGTCTACTAAAGAAATATTGTTAACATTTGTTGCATTTGATTGACGTAAATCAATCAAGAATTTTGTTGAATTTCTATATAGGCCTACTAGTATACGTAAATGTTAATAACCTACTATAACATTTAACATTTCCAAGTAAAATGTTAAATGTTTAAATTTACTATAACTGTACCGTGTCAGTTGAATCCTATTGCATAATGAAGTTCAAAATATGTAAAATTAAACTAGGTAAATTATATTGTTTTATATGTGTGTGTGTGTGTGTGTGTGTGTGTGTGTGTATACCGGGTGTCCATTAAATCTGGAAACGGCTGAATTACAGAAAAGTGAGCGTGACTAGGTGACCAGAATGACTTTAATTGCTTGTTGCACCAAAAAAACTATTCTTGGTGATATTTGAAATTTTTGTCCGCCATCTTGGATCCGCCATATTGGATTTAACTTTCTTAATTTAAATAGGATGATGGTCATATGATACATGATTTCGATCTAAAATTTCAAAATAAATTCAATGGCGAACATCGGAAATCGATATCTTTTTTCGTTTTTGAGATATTACCATTCAACTATCCAGATCGGGGCAGAACGGCCATTTCTCCCTCCTCCGTCTTTGAGCCTACATAGACAATTTAGGTAGCAAGTGAACGACTACACATAAGATTATTGAAAATAATAAGTTTTTTAATATCTCCACTCGTTCATAAATAGGAAATTATTGTCATTAAGAAATACGGACAAACAATTTAACGGCTGATTTATTGCATTATAAAACTACAGTATTTAATTTGTTACCAGTTAGCCTAATACTTATTGTTATTTTTGTAAATGTTAGTGTTTATAAGGAACTAACTGTAAAAATGAGTTACATAATTGAAAATAAAATTACCAAATGTTTCTTGACTCAGAGTAGTTGTTCAAAGTGGCCTCCTCCTACTTATTGACAATATGATGAACGTGCGTAAAAACTAGATACAGCATTACGAATGAATTCCTTTGGGATTCCAGCAGATTCATTTAGAATTCTTTTTTGAGTTCATGCAGACTGTTAGGCATGGCGGATCCAAGATGGCGGACAAAAATTTCAAATATCACCAAGAATAGTTTTTTTGGTGCAACAAGCAATTAAAGTCATTCTGGTCACCTAGTCACGCTCACTTTTCTGTAATTCAGCCGTTTCCAGACTTAATGGACACCCGGTATATATATTTCTTTTATTAAACATTATTTTCCTTTGTTTGCACCACTACATATGATAATGAACAGCCAAAACAAAACAAAATGAAATATAAAACTCACCTCAGAGTATTATATTCATTCGAGATCTTTCGTCTCCCTCGGAGACATCATCAGAAATTTAAAAACACACTTATCACACAAAACATAAAACATTAAAACAATAATTATGGTCGCAGACCAGGTCAATTGTTCAAAAAATAGATATCCTACATCGATAACTATTCCGCGGGCGGTTATTCGGCCGAATATCTATTCTTATATCTATTTTTTGAACAATTGACGTGGTCTGCGACCATAATTGTTTTATGTTTTGTGTGATTAGTGTGTTTTTAAATTCCTGATGATGTCTCAGAGGGAGAAGAAAGATCTTGAATGAATATAATACTCTGAGGTGAGTTTTATATTTAATTTTGTTTTGTTTTGGCTGTTCATTATCATATATGTAATCTATATAGGCTATATGTTATTATTATTATTATTTGCGTATATTGCCCTTAAGGAGAGCGCTAAAAACACAAAAATCTAGCTCTTGGTGATGTCTCTGTTCCTCCTTTTAGCTTCCCAAAAATCTTTCATCCTCTCACTTTGCGCCTTTTTCTCTTCGTCTGTCCATTTTTTCCTACTTCTTTTGGCTTGTGATCTGAACTGACATTCCTGGTTTCTGATTTTTCTTTATAAATTTTGCGGTCGTGAATATCTTCCATTGTGATGCACAATTCTTGCAGGTCTTCCATAGTTTCTTTGTACCAAGAGGTGCCCAACTTTGAAGTGGAAATTATGTTTAAAATTCTTTTTGTCAGTCTGGTGTCACTCATTCTAGCTATATGTGTAAAAAACCTCACTCTGCGTTTTCTGATGAATGTCCTGATGGTTTCAGTATGCCTGTATAGTTCTTCTGTGGGTCTTTTCTGCCAGAAGTTTTCTCTGAAAACTGCACCGTGTATTTTCCTCAGATATGTATATATATATATATATATATATATATATATATATATATATATACGCTGCCCATAACAGACAGGTGGAGTGTCAAATTATTTACACTCAATCTGTTCGTTGCAGGGATAAAATAAATAGTTCTGTTTCTTATCACATGGTCAGTTAATTAAATGACTGAATCATTTAATAAGAGAAGAGGTAGAGGTGTACTGTGACACTAATCACAGTTATCTCCTCTCAATGTAATGAATTTCATTATACAGTTGGACCCTGTGGTGAATGAAGTGACAGTGTTATTTGCAGAGTGGAAAATATGTGCTTTTCAGAGGGCCTGGCATGCTGATAAGCGTACTTTTCCACTCAGTGAGGAAGGCAGTTGCAAACCACCTTACTCCTGCTTTTTACTTAGTAAAACCTCTAGAGGTTCAAACCAGCCTTTCGGCTGATGACCTAACAACAACAACAACATACCCTAATCACTTATTGTCATTTTCAATGTAGTCTACACTCGTTCTCTATCCCTACAACGCTCCATGCGAATTTTTCATTATTGGAAACAGTGCTGGAAGTCATCTTTTCAGTTCCCTCAGGATACTAAGTCCTGATGAAATTATGATGTGTTAGTGAAGCTTTCTAACCAACTTTTGATGGGAAACTAAACTTGTTTGTGTACATTTTGTTTTTATTTGTGGCTTTTACCGTAAATTTAGATTTTTGACACTTAAGTACGTTTTTTTCATAAACTATTTAACCTACCAGGCTAAAATATTTACTAGTTAATTATAATGTACATGCACATTCACCGACATTGTTTTTACTTCCTCAGGTGCTTAAAAATTCATATTTTTATATTGTTCGATTCAGTGCAAAAAGAATTTTAGTTTTTTTTAAATATCTGCTTCACTATTTTTAATATTCTCCGCTTTTAGTGCAGCTTTCTAACCAACTGTTGATGGAAAATTTAACTTGTTTGTGTAAACATTGTTTTTATTTGTGGTTTTCCCCGTAAATTTAGATTTTTGACACTTAGGTAGTCTACGTTTTTCTCAGAAACCATTTAACCTACCAGGCTGAAATGTTAATTATCATATACATGAACATTCACTGACATTGTTTTTACTTCCTCAGGTGCTCAAAAATATAGTAATATACAAAAAACGTAGAAAAACTTTGTAAACATTTTATGTTATTCGTTATGCTTTTAAAAACTTAATGGTTCAACAGATTAAATTGAAAAAAATCTCAGTAGTTTTTATTTATTTATTCCTACTTAATGAGTGTCAGTTGCAGCAATCAGTTGAATTGAGAACAATAAGCAACCCGATGACCCAATGAGATGAGGATGATATTATGTATGACGTGTAAATGAGACTGTGTAGTCTTATACAGACCCAGGCCGACCATTCCTGTGAGAGAATGATTAATTGAACCCCAACCATCAAAGTACACCTCTAACCACTGTGTAGTATTCAAATCCGTATAAAAGTAACTAACTTTACTAGGATTTTAACCAGGAATCTTCGTCTCCGAAAAATCAGCTGTTAAACAGCTGATTTTGGCGACGACTTTACCTCTAGACCGGTTTGGTCTCAGTAGTTAAAACCTACAACTGTAAGTGTGTAAATTTTCGTTTTCGTATTTTTCAACAAATCCTATGAAAAATGTACCTATATCTTAAAATAGCAAATTTAACATTGGCGGGATAAAAAGTACAGTCTTCCCTTAAGTTATCGATTAGGTGACTTTAATCGATTATTTTTTAATTAAAAATATATAATTAATCGATTAAAGACACTTTATAAAATTGAAATGTTTCTTTATTAAAACATGCAGAATTAAGTGCGAGGAGAAAAATATTAAAAATTCATGACAAGAAACTTTCTTTAACTTTTCATTACAACATTAAACGCTTAATAAATAAATAAATAATCCACAAAGTGTTTAAAGATAAAATAAAATTCTTATAACTTAAGAAAATGTTAACTATTACCCATTTAATGGCCTGTCAGACCACCGTCGATACGAATAAAAGGTTAATGGTACCTCCTTACAACCCTCCAACCCCCACCCTACCATTTACTTACCATCGAATAAATTTAACCGAAGAAAAACATCAAATTTCTTTTCACCTGATACATTATGTACGCATCACTCTTTTCAAAATAAAATGAATTATTTCCGTTTAGCGACATAACGTAAAATTTATTCTATCCAAGAGCGTAATAAACTTTTCTTTTACAGTCACATTGTAAAATGTGACCCCCTCCCCCTCAACCCCTCCACCACCACCACCCCCTCCACCACCACCACCACCCCTCCACGACCACCCCCTCCCCCCCACAAGACCGATACACGGTGACTGCCACCTCCCGTACAAGTTTATCACCAAAAGATTTTATGAAATACTACTACAATTTTTCTCCAGCTTGTAAAATAATTTTTTATGAGAAGCAATAAAATAAATAGTTTGATTTAAAATTAATGTAACAAGAGTAATAATAATAAGAACGACTATAAAAAGGTAATAAAACTTTAATAAAAGTTAATAGCCTACAAGCAGTAAAATTATATTAGGGCGAAACAATTGCTTTGTCCTACATTGAGATTATATTGAGAGAACTTTACAATATGTCCACAGAATAAATTTGTTTCAGTGTTTGTACACTAAGAAAGTTCACAATTAAAAATATAATTTTTTAATTGATCCAGTTATATATAAATTCCCTATGTAGGGAAGAAAGTATTGTTTAATGCTGATTTTTCAAAATCGATTTTTTAGCGTATATAGGCTACACATTTTAAGGCCCTCCCTCCCCCACCTACAAAAAAGCATGTTTTTAGCGATTGATTCTATATGTAATAATATAATATAATAATAATAGTAATGATGCTTTATTTTTCACTTTTACAAAAGTTGCATCCTCCTTTTCCACACATCTTACGGCTTGACAGCCGCCGCAGTCATCAGCCGAAAAAATCAGAGTACACTTAGCCTACTTACAATTAATTACAATATTAAAAAACACAGTATATTACAATCAGGAATACATTAGAAAAAAGAAACTATACACCAACTTTATAAAAATGACATACATACATTTTGAAGCATAATAACATAATGAAAAATGAAATTAAAACACATACTCGCTTAAGCGTCAATATTTCTTCTCTAATGACGCGATTTTCTTCTTCTAAAGTATTCACTTTCTCCGAAAGCAATTTAATGTCCTGCTTCGACGCTACGTGTGCTAATTTCTCGTCTAACATGACCCTAAACGACTCCATTACTTGTGATAAGGCCATATTTCCGATCTTTTCATCCCCCATATCTTTATCTTGGCACTGCTTAACGTTTCTGTCAGTTAAATTCGGAGAACTTCTAGAACGTTTCCTTTCGCACTTTTCTTCAGAGCTCATTAATACGATGCTCAACACTTATTATTATTAACTCTTCCTTTTTAACAGCTTCTTAACTTAGTAATTGAATAAATTAAAAAAAAATAAAAATAAAAATAAAAAATAACAAAAAAAGTTTTGTAATAATTTTTTGATCCAACAGTATATGAATCACCGACCAGACATCGTAAGCGCGTTTAAACAAACAAGATTTACACGAATAATTATGACTGGAGAGCGCACAATACACGTCCGATCGCTACCCTGGTTACTCTCTGACTCCGATTGATTCTGTATGTCTTTATGTGTGAATACCTCAAGAACGGAATATCGTACGAAGTTGAAACTTTCAGGAAATTTGTGTGTCTACCTTACCTTCTGAGATCAGGACAGAATTGATTCACTGTGGGAGAGGGTGATCCCGCTGATCTCCAGATGTCTCCTCCCTCCGCAAACTGAGCGACCAACATGCATCTCTCCTCATCCTGCAGCATCGCTGCCCCTACTCTCTCTCTCTCTCTGGGATCCACTCTACAACGCCTATCTTCTCACGTGTCTCCATCCTGTCGAGGCCAAAATAGGGACATCTTTAAAAAATATGCGCAATGGACTCTTCCTCTTAACTATCGCACAGTCAACATTTCGGTACTTGATGAAGTTTGAACCTAGTGAAATATGCCCTGTTAGCAACTCCGTCAGTTTGTAGGTGGTATCACCAAATGTCCTCCTTATCCACACCTCCACATTTGGAATTAACCTCCTTCTCCACTCCCCGATCCTAACTTCGGGGAGTGAAGAGCGTTTAAAAACAAGATTGCGTCTATTCGCGTATCTAGTTAGCGGATGACTGGAAAGTTCAGTTAAAACTGGTTAGTAAGGGCTCAGCTAGAATGATTTTCATTGGTTGAGATCGATAAATGATAAATTTGAATTGTACACAAATAAATTGATAAATTCAATAACAACTATAGTCCAGCCTCTCTTAGTTTGCTCCTAATGTAAACAAATAATGACGTCACTGGGCATGCGAATTATATAAAAATATATACACGCTGATTAAAAAGTAACAACTAAATACTTTCAAAAGTATTTAAATACAAAATACTTTTAAGAGTATTTTTATAAATGAAATTGTTAGGTCTACATCATATCATGATTGATGTTTTTAGTAAGTTACTTTAAGTACTTATAATTTAAAACATAGTTAACTTAATAGGAATACGACATCCATAAAGTGGGAGACTCTAGCGTACACACTCTAGCGTAGGTGGCTTTTGTTTGTTGACAGTAGGAGGAGCAAACTAACAACGGCTCAACTGTAGACAAAAAATTTATGTAGTACCAAACAGGATGTGACGGACAAATGAAAATGATTGATATAAATTTTGAAACACTCACACAACTTTCTCTTGCCAATATAAATAATGACCAATATAACCTAACATTAGTAATAAAACATTAGAAATACACAAAAAACTAACCTCAAAAACATAAGCTAATTTTAATCATGAGTGAAAGATGCAAAATGAAAATCTACCTCAGTTTGGCTTAAAAATACGGAAAATCACTCTTTCACGCTAAACTAGGCCCTGTAGAGAAAAATGCTATAAATAAAAGTTGTAGATATTTTAATTTTCCATAAATTTGTTTATACACTTCTGTCGTAAAATGCTAAAGCTGAAATCTAAAAAAAAATCGATTTTTACACGTTTTCGTGAGAACAAACAGAAAATCTCTAATTACCGCTAAACTAAGCGTTATACGAAAAATGTTTGAAATAAAACTTGTACGATTTTAAATTCTCTACAAGTTATTATACATATAGGTACATGTTTGCGCTAAAATGCATATTAAAGCAGTATTCTTAAAAAGAACAATTTTTTTACGTGAAAACAGCCTCACCAAGAATTCCAGCAGACATGACGTCTACCCTTTCTTGTAGAGAATAAAAAATGTAGAAAATGAGGCGATTTTTAAAAAAATCGTAGGACCAGTTTTTGAGAATATCGCAAAAAAGTAAAAAATTACACGAATAAACAACTACTTCCAGTTGACCGATTTTGATGAAAATGTTCGTGTCGGGTCCGGTAGTAGTATCTAACTTAAGTTTTAAGTTTCAAGTTCGTATGATGTTCCGTTCTTGAGATATTCTGTTCACACACACAGACCAATCGCAAAAAAACATATCTGTGTGGATTCAGGGGGTCTGAAAACGTGTAGACATTCGGTGAAAACTCGATTTCGGAAAATCGATATAAAAACAATGCTTTCCTGCCTATATATTCATATAGGCAAGAGAAAGTTAAAAAATTGTCACCAATAAAAGAGGTGTAGTCTTGTACAGACCAAGGCCGACCATTCCTGAGAGAGTATGATTAATTGAACCCCAACCATCAAAGTACACCGGTAACCGCTGTCTTGTATTCAAATCCGTATAAAAGTAACTAACTTGACTAGGATTTGTACCAGGAACCTTCGTCTCCGAAAATCAGCTGTTAAACAACTGGTTTTGGCGAAGAATTTACCTCTAGACCAACCCGGTGGGTTAATGTGTAAATGTTAACGTGTAAATGAGGTTAAACCTCATTTACACGTCATACACATCTTTCTCATCTCATTGGGTCATGGGGTTGCTTATTGTTCTGAATTGAACAGATTGCAACGTACACAAATTAGGAGTAAAAAAATAAATAAATAAAAGAGGTGAAATGGACTAATATAAAGCTTAAGTGAAAACGGTACCTGACCGCGTACGCCTGTTTCGTGTTCTCTGCTATAACGCGGGGTCTTTTGTGTCTTCGCGTTGTAACGAGGAATAATTCTATACCAGTATATTGTATACCATATTCTAATTAAGTCACATGTTAAGCAAACTTATTGCGGTAGTTTATACATCTATTGTTATAATAATAATAATAATAATAATAATAATATTACTACATAAGAAACCTATTATATTACTCGTATCCAATGCCATGCAAATATTTCTGCTGTCTCAAACTGTTCCACATCTCTTCCCCTTTCCACTACATACATAACGTATTGTAATTTATATAATATGCACGTTCATACATGTAATAATACTAGTATTGTTATTTGAATTATCTCTCTCTCTCTCTCTTCCTCTCAATTCTCTATTCATAAATCTCTCTTTTTCTATTAATTAGTATTTCATATTTCACGTCATGTTAGTCTATTATTGTTATGTACTCTCGTGTAATTTACTCTAAAAGTTTACAACTTTATTAAAGTCAAAATTGTTTAGTTATTGCTTTTTATTACTGTTTTTGGTTTCTCTATTTATATACCATCAGTGTAGTTTGCTGATGTAAGAAGGATTTGATGTAAAAATTTCAATTTCTAGTAAAGGTAGTGTTACTTTTATACGGATTTGAATGGTAGACAGTGGTTGTGGGTGTACTTTGATGGTTGGGGGTTCAATTAACCATACTCTCTCAGGAATAGTCGGCCTGAGTTTGGACAAGACTACACAGTCTCATTTACACGTCATACACATCATCCTCATCTCATTGGGTCATGGGGGCGTTGCTTATTGTTCTCAATTCAACAGATTGCAACGTAGGCTACACAGATTAGGAATTAAAAAAAAAAAAAAGAAGATTTCAATTTCATTTTCTTACTTCATGGCCATCACGATTTATTCCATATAACCGCAGTTACTTTCTAGTTGAGTTGTTTAGGTCCGTTATTCTCAAACTGTGGGTCGTGGTGATATTATGGGGGGGAGGGGGCGAAACGACTTGTTCAAACACGTCCATATACATGTTCAAACATTCTCTCACAGTGAGTATTATAAAAGGAGATTAAATTACAAAGAGCACGTACACATCAAGTTAGAACTTGTAAATTGTTCACGTATGTGCACGTCATACAGGCATGTTTATAGACGTCGCTACTAAAAATGTATAAACGCAGGAATATAAAGTAATAGCAATAGTTGTATTCCATTTTTTTACTGTCTGTATTTTCTTTAAACAAATAAAATTAGTGCAGTTTGTACAGAGTGATTTTTTAGTTCTGTTACCCAATTGTTAATGTCTGGTAATATTTTTCTAAAAAAATAAATTTTGTTTTGTGACACTAAGTTGGTAGCCCTACTCAACCAGTATGGATATGGCAGTGTGAGTTGATTCTCCTTGAGCTGTGTAGAATTTTGTGCCATTTCCGGTCGTGCTACGAACAGAATGTCTTTTATCCTAAAACAATCTCTTGTTTAAATTTGGAGGCTGAAGCTCTAGAACTAATCGTATGCGATACGGATACAATTTCAATTTTTTAGCAGCTTTCTGAGCACTCGAACATGACAAATCAACACGCGAGGAAAGTTTTTGTAAACTTCTCCATGGAGAATTGAGCAATCTTGTTTTCACATTCTCTTAACGTCATCTGTCAAGAGAGTTGGTCGACCACTACGTTTTCTGCTGCAAACAATACCTGCCTCTAAAAATCAGTTAGTTAGCCTAGAAATTGACTAGAATAGAGTGGAGGAACACCAAAAAATTTAATTTGAAATGATTCTTTTACACTCGCATACGATTTTGTAGCAAAATATTGTTCAAGAATGAAAACCCGTTGTTCTAGGGTAAAAGACATTCTGTTGGTAACACAACTGGAAACAGCACAAAATTTTACGCAACTCAAGGAGAATCAACTCAAACTGTCGTATCTATACCGGTTCAGTAGGGCTACCAACTTTGTGTCACAAAACAAAATATCCCTTTCTTAGAAAAAAATTACCAGACATTAACAATTGGGTAACAGGACTAAAAAATCACCCGGTATAATATTTTACATTTGTAATTACACTCAAAATTCAATTATTAATAGTAAGGCTTACTATTATTATCAGTTGGGGGGGGGGGTCGCAAATATTAATTTTATTTATTTTTACTTTCTCTTGCCTATATGAATATATAGGAAGGAAAGTATTGTTTTCATGTCGATTTTAAAGAAATCGAGTTTTCACCGGATCTATACGTTTTCAGACCCCCTGAACCCAAAAAACATGTTTTTAGCGATTGGTCTGTGTGTGTGTCTGTGTGTGCGTGTGTGTGTGTGTGTCTGTGTGTGAACAGAATATCTCAAGAACGGAACATCGTACGAACTTGAAACTTGAAACTTAAGTTACATATCACTACCGGACCCGACACGAACATTTTCATCAAAATCGGTCAACCGGAAGTAGTAGTTTATTCGTATAATTTTTCACTTTTTTGCGATTTTCTCAAAAACTGGTCCTACGATTTTTTTTAAAATCGCCTGGTTTACTACATTTTTTATGCTCTACAAGATAAGGTAGGCGCCATGTTTGCTGAAATTCTGCGTGAGGCTGTTTTTACGTAAAAACATTTTCTTTTTAAGATTGCGGCTTTAATATGCATTTTAGCGCAAAACGTTATATAATAAAAGTTGTAGAGAATTTAAAATTCTACAACTTTTATTTTAAACATTTTTTTGTATAACGCTTAGTTTAGCGGTAATTTGCAATTTTCTGTTTTTTTCTCACGAAAACGTGAGAAAAATCGATTTTTTAAACATTTCGGCCTTAGTATGCATTTTACGACAAAAGTGTATAGAATTAAATTTATAGAAAATTAAAAGATCTACAACTTTTATTTATAGCATTTTTCTCTACAGAGCCTAGTTTAGAGAGAAAGAGTGATTTTCCGTATTTCTAAGCCAAAATCAGGTTGATTTTCATTTTGCGTCTTTCACTCATGATTAAAATTAGGTTATGTTTTTTGAGGTTAGTTTTTTGTTTATTTCTAATGTCTTATTACTATTGTTAGGTTTATTGTTAATTATTCGCATTGGCAAGAGAAAGTTGTGTGAGTGTTTCACACCAGATTTTTACTATTTGGAAGTCGCGGAACAAAAAAGGTTGATAATCACTGGTTAAGGTGATCAGCCGAGAGGCGGTACCAAGTAAAACAAGTAGTAAGGTGGGTTTTTTTTATTTTATTCTTAATACGTGTACGTTGCAATCTGTTGAATTGAGAACAATAAGCAACCCCATCACCCAATGAGATGGGGATGATGTGTATGACGTGTAAATGAGACTGTGTAGTCTTGTACAGACTGAGAGAGTATGGTTAATTGAACCCCAACCATCAAAGTACACCGGTAACCACTGTCTACCATTAAAAATCCGTATAAAGTAACTACCTTTGCTAGGATTTGAACCAGGAACCTTCGTATCCGAAAATCAGCTGTTAAACAGCTGATTTTGGCGACGACTTTAGTGAGGTGGGTTACTGAGTGAAAAAGTATGGCAGGCCCTTTGGAAAACATCCACTTTCAACCCTGCAAATGACACCTTCATTTCGTTCACCACATACAATACCAGCTGGATTATAGATGAGGAGAAAACAGTGATTAGTGTCACCTAACACAACTCTACCTCTTCTTCTCTTATTAAATGATTCACTCATTTAATTGGCAGCTGACCATATAATAAGAAACACAACTATTTATTTTAGCCCTGCAACTAACAGATCGAGTGAAAATAATTTAACACTCCAACTGCCTCTTATGAGCATTTTTGAATATATTACTTATTTTTACTTTCTCTTGCCTATATGAATATATAGGAAGGAAAGGATTGTTTTCATGTCGATTTTCCGAAATCGAGTTTTCACCGGATCTACACGTTTTAAGACCCCCTGAACCCAAAAAAACATGTTTTTAGCGATTGGTCTGTCTGTGTGTGTGTGTGTGTGTGTGTGTGTGTGTGTGTGTGTGTGTGTGTGTGTGTGTGTGTGTGTGTGCGTGTGTTTGTGTGTGTGTGAACAGAATATCCTCATAAAAACGGATCATTGTACGATATTGAAACTTAAAACTAAAGTTACATACCACGACCGGACGCGACACGAACATTTTCATTAAAATCGGTCAACGGGAAGTAGTGGTTTATTTGCTTAGTTTTTCACTTTTTTGCGATTTTCTCAAAAACTGGTCCTACGATTTTTTTTAAAAGCGCCTGGTTTACTACATTTTTTATGCTCTACAAGATAGGGTAGGCGCCATGTTTGCTGAAATTCTGCGTAAGGCTGTTTTTACGTAAAAACATTTTCTTTTTAAGATTACGGCTTTAATATGCATTTTAGCGCAAAAATTTATATAATAAGTTGTATAGAATTTAAAATCTTACAATTTTTATTTCAAACTGTTTTTATATCACTTAGTTTAGCGGTAAATAGCAATTTTTTGTTTTTTCTCACGAAAACGAGTGAAAAATCTATTTTTTTAAGATTTCGGCCTTAGAATGAGGCCTTAAAATTGGGGGTTACGACAAAAGTGTATTAAATAAAATTTATAGGAAATTAAGAGATCTACAACTTTTATTTTAAGCATTTTTTTGTACAGTGCCTAGTTTAGCGTGAATGAGCGATTTTCCGTATTTTTAAGCCAAACTGAGGTCGATTTTAATTTTGCGTATTTCACTAATGTTTTTTGAGGTTAGTTTTTTGTTCATTTCTAATGTTTCATTACTAATGTTAGGTTTATTGTTAATTATTTGCATTGGCAAGAGAAAGTTTCTGAGTGTTTCACACCAGATTTTTTTTATTTCGAATTATTTTGTTTTTATTATCTTACTGATAGGCTTCAGAATTTATTTGAATTCTGTAATTTTTTCTAATGCTAGCAGTACACTATCGCCGAATGTAGGCGAAAAGAAGTCAGGCGAATACGATAGTGTACTCGGTGTATTTGTGGTTATTCGTCCCACTTCGCCTCGCCATGGTTCGTATTGGCCTTAGTTCGGTCTGGAGTCGGTACTTTGCACGAATCAAAGGGGACGAATACAAACGAATAACGAGAGCGAAGTGGGGCAAACTGCTAGCAGTACACACTCGCCTTCATTCGGGCTACATTATTCCGTGCCTCTACACCATACTTTTTATTTACTTTTTAATTATTACCTACTTACTTATTTACTATTTTATTCATTACTTACTTATTTATTTACTGTGTACTTTTTATTTTTTTTTTTTATAACTGTTTAACTGCGTATTTTGCTATGGAATGGTCAAATGAAAATACTTTAGTTTTTTTGGAAGCTTACCATAGTGAGGGAGTGTTATGGGATCCTTGCCATAAAAACACAAGGATAAGAAGCACATAAACGACGCGTGGGTTCGTTTAAGCGAACAATTAAACCGTTCCACGGTAGAATTAAAAAAGAAGAAGGAATCTCTAATGGCATAACTGTACATATAAAAAGCGGCTGCAACCCCTACATCAAAATCCATTTTCTGATCTACGTTGAATTATGTGATGACACGATCGAACTGAGGTTTCGCGAATATAGACGAGTATGTACTGGGTTAGTTCGTGTAGAACATTCGCTGAGATTCGTTGTCGCCACTTGGCCCGAATATTCGGCGAATCATTCGGCAATAGTGTACTGCTAGCATAACATTTTTGTGAATAAAATGCGGTTTCTTTTTGAAAGTAGAGTTAGCAAAATATATTTTGTCTAAGTTTTGTTTTCGTTTGATTAACTCAAGTTACATTGGGGGTTAACCCCTTCAATCTCAATTTTTTTAACTATTTTTTAAATACGCGTACATTGTTTTATACATTTTACTGACATTTAGTGAAATTAAATCACTTTTGACCCTCAGACTTTTTGATGGCCTGACAAAAAAGTGTGACACATACGTCACATTGGGACTTGATATCAAAGTTCCCAACAATATGAATTAGTAAATCATGTTCAGGCTTCCTAAACAATATTCTCTTAACTTTTAATATGTAGCAAAAAAACTAAATATGATTTTAATATCAAAGCATTATTTAAGACTTAAAAAATTTTAGAATTCAAATATTCTGGTAAAATGGATAAAATCACTATTTAGAGTCTAAAAAATATACTTGTATGTTCAACATACTCGAAAAAATGTTACTTTATTTTAGTAAATGAACACGAATATTTAAAACTGAAATTAACTTTAAAAAGAAACTAACGGTCGCCTCTGTGGCGTAGTGGTCAGCAACTTACACTGCAAAGCGGAGGTCTCAGGTTCGACTCCTGGCTAGGGTACAGAATATTATTACACTTCACAACCAGGGCTCTTCAATCCAAAATAGTTGCTAACAATTAAAATTTTTATGTCTGTTATTTCACTCCAATGTGACTTCTATGCCACCGCACTGGGTTAGAAAGGGTTAACACTAATGTAATTAAAATACAGAAAGATGTGAAGAGTATGAAGTCCTGTGGGTGGTCAGGGGGTTGTAGAAGTTAAAAAAGTTGTTCAGTCATTTAAATCTCTGTATCAGAAGCTACTTTATCTGGTACAAATTAAAAAAAAATTCACACCTTGAGAAACTTTTTGTTGTTGTTGTTTAGTTCAACAGCCGAAAGGCTGGTTTGAACCTGTAGAGGTTTTACAAAATAAAACGAGGAGTGAGGTGGTTTACAAGTGCCTTCCTCACTGAGTGGAAAAGTACGCTTATCAGCATGCCGGGCCCTCTGAAAAGCACATATTTTTCACTCTGTAAATGACACCTTCACTTCATTCACCACAGGGTCTGGCTGTACAATAAAATTCATTACTTTCAGAGAAGATAACTCTGATTAGTGTCTTTTACACTTCTACCTCTTCTGTTGTTAAATGATTCAGTCATTTAATTGACTGACCATGTGATAAGAAACAGAACTATTTATTTTAGCCCTGCAACGAACAGATTGAGTGTAAAGAATTTGACACTCCACCTGTCCAGAAACTTTTACAAAATAAAAATTTTTTATGTTTTTGGCTCTTCTGAAAAAATTACAAAAATAGAGTTAACTTCCGTTTACCTCTTAGGTACAGTATTATATCATCCATTAGGGGATGGATTTGCATCAAATTAATAATTTATGGGTTAATAATAAAATAAAGTTACACATTGCTTCGTGATGAATTCACTATTTTCATGTTTAATGTAGGCCGCATTCATTTCACTTTGAAAGTATTTCGTTGTACTGTATTTGATTTCAATGTGTTAGCTAAGTTTTATATTTAGTCTGCTGTGGATACCTACTCCCTTATTTATTTAAAATACACATTATTAAATAAATATATTTTGTTTATTACCGTAAAAGCTGAACAGCTTTTAATGTATTTATGTATTTTTAGAATGTATTATGGAGGTGGGAATTTTTACTATGTATAATGAAATTTTTTTACATATATTACATAACGTTTAACAGTTGATTTTCGGTGGTTTTGATGGTTCCTGGTTCAAATTCTAGTAAAGGTAGTTACTTTTATACGGATTTGAATAATATAGTCAGTGGTTACCGGTGTAGTTTGATGGTTGGGGTTCAATTAACCATACTCAGTGATTGTGTCTGTATAAGACTACACCACCTCATTTACACGTCATACACATCATCCTCATCTCATTGGGTCATCTCATTGCTTATTGTTCTCAATTCAACAGATTGCAACGTACACATATTAGGAATTAAATAATAGAAAATAAAAATTCTACAACTTTTATTTTAAGTATTTAACTCTAATGAGCCAAGTGTAGAGGCAATTACTGATTTTCCGTTTGTTTAAGTTTTACAGAGATTGATTTTCATTTTGCGTCATTCACTCATGCTTAAATTTTTGTAATCCCTAATATGTGTACGTTGCAATCTGTTCAATTGAGAACAATAAGCAACCCCATCACCCAATCAGATGAGGATGATGTGTTAAACAGCTGATTTTGGTGACGACTTTACCTCAAGACCAATCCGGTCTAGAGGCAAAACAGTATTTGCTTAATTTTTTTTTTTTAGCTTTTATTTGTTATCGGGATCTGTACATTGTTGACAACTACCCAATTTGATCGCTGCTTTTTGCTGTATTCTTTTTAACGTGGATTAGACATGAGTTTGAACAGAGACCCCTACTAGAGTTTGCTCATGGATGGCTGTCAACTGGTCACCATACAAAGTCGCTTGCCCAACCGGTGGTACTTAACAAATAATAGCGACTACTACCAGCTGACTGACTGAGCTGGTCCGAAGGCCTCTTAAAATTAAGTTATGTTTTTGTTTTTCATTTTACATTGTTCACTAATGATTAAACATAGGTAACAAATATGAATTTCATTTACACTGACCAGAGAAAGTCGTGTGTGTTCCACACTAGATTGTTTGGTTTTATTTTAATTAAAAGTAAATAAATATACGTGATAAGATAAATTTGAGGTTATGTTTATTGAAAGGTCTACAGAATTAGATTTTTTTTTCCTAATTTGTGTACGTTGCCATCTGTTCAATTCAGAACAATAAGCAACCCCATGACCCAATCAGATTAGGATGATATGTATGACGTGTAAATGAAGTGTAGTTTTGTACAG
Source organism: Catonia carolina (assembly GCA_035578175.1). Classification (NCBI taxonomy): domain Eukaryota; kingdom Metazoa; phylum Arthropoda; class Insecta; order Hemiptera; family Achilidae; genus Catonia; species Catonia carolina. The sequence goes on along the minus strand of JAQMRL010000003.1, from coordinate 1,257,513 downwards.
ACTCAGGCCGACCATTCCTTAGAGGGTATGGTTTATTGAACCCCAACCATCAAAGTACACTGGCAACCACTGTCTAGCATTCAAATCCGTATAAAAGTAACTACCTTTACTAGGATTTGAACCAGGAACCTTCGTCTCCGAAAATCAGCTGTTAAACAGCTGACTCACGACTACGAATTTACCTCAAGACCAACCCGCTCTAGAGGCAAAATAGTATTTGCTTAAAATTAAGTTATGTTTTCTTTTTAAATTGTTTACTAATGATTAAACATAAGTAACAAATATTGGTTTCATTTACACCGGCCAAAGAAAGTCGTGTGTGTTCCACACTAGATTGTTTGGTTTTATTTTAATTAAAAGTAAATAAATATACGTGATAAGATAAATTTGAGGTTATGTTTATTGAAAGGTCTACAGAATTAGATTTTTTTTTCCTAATTGTGTACGTTGCCATCTGTTCAATTCAGAACAATAAGCAACCCCATGACCCAATCAGATTAGGATGATATGTATGACGTGTAAATGAAGTGTAGTTTTGTACAGACTCAGGCCGACCATTCCTGAGAGGGTATGGTTTATTGAACCCCAACCATCAAAGTACACCGGTAACCACTGTCTAGCATTCAAATCCGTATAAAAGTAACTACCTTTTCTAGGATTTGAACCAGAAACCTTCGTCTCCGAAAATCAGCTGTTAAACAGCTGACTCACGGCTACGAATTTACCTCAAGACCAACCCGCTCTAGAGGCAAAATAGTATTTGCTTAAAATTAAGTTATGTTTTCTTTTTAAATTGTTTACTAATGATTAAACATAAGTAACAAATATTGGTTTCATTTACACCGGCCAAAGAAAGTCGTGTGTGTTCCACACTAGATTGTTTGGTTTTATTTTAATTAAAAGTAAATAAATATACGTGATAAGATAAATTTGAGGTTATGTTTATTGAAAGGTCTACAGAATTAGATTTAGAAGGCATTTGCTGACGCAGAGGAGAAAAAGGTTGGGTGGGGGGGCAATCATAAATGCGTGTGCCTTTGATGATTGATGTAGACATATTGAAATGGTTCTCTGCTGAGGAGGTAGGTGGATTGCCTCAGCAGATGATCGGTTGGCCTAATACCAATAGTATTTGTCTTACCGCTTACCATAAACACATTTCCCCCGTCCGTCTTCCACTGTTCCACCGTTAATCTAAACCACCGTATAATAAGCAAATACGTAAATTAACACATATTAGCATAGAACCAACCCAGGATTGCCATTCTCCTCCTCCTCCTCCTACCCTTACAGCCAGCCACATCCCTCGTCAAACGTAACCGTCACAGCTTGCTCGGATTCTCTCCCGGGTGTGTAATTGAATCTTAATGAGCCCTGATAATCTTTCATTTATAATTAACTATTATTAATTAGACTATTATAATATTATAATTAATTTCATTTATAATGCTTCTATTATGCATTGTTGTCGTTGTTGTTTAGGCCATCAGCCTGGTTGGCTGGTTTGAACGTGTAGAGGTTTTACTAAGTAAAACGAGGAGTGAGGTGGTTTACCATTGCCACAACTCACTCAGTGGGAAAGTACGCTTATCAGCATGGTGCGCCCTCTGAAAACCACATATTTTCCACTCTGCAAATGACACCTTCACTTCATTCACCACACAATACAACTGTATAATGAAATCCATTACTTTGAGAGAAGATAACTCTGATTAGTGTCTTTTGCACGTCTATCTTTTCTCCTCTTAAATGATTCAGTCATATAATTGGGTGACCATGTGATAAGAAACAGAACTACTTATTTTAGCCCTGCAACTAACAGATTGAGTGTGAATAATTTGACACTCCACCTGTCTATTATGGGCAGTAATATACACTAGAATAACGAATCATCCATTATAAATTTATTATATTATAAAGTTTTTTTACTTTCTAGGGAAGGCACTTCCCTAGAAGTAGGAAAGGAAAGTAGCCATTGTTTTCATTTTATTTTTCAAAATTAAGTTTTCATCGGAAATACACGTTTTCAGGCTCCTTTTTTGTCGTCAGTCTCTCGACTGGTTTGATGCAGTTCTCCAAAATGTTCTATCTTGCGCATTAGTAAACCAGGCGATTTTAAAACAATCGTAGGACTAGTTTTTGAGAAAATCGCAAAAAAGTGAAAAATTACACGAATAAACTACTACTTCCGGTTGACAAATGTTGATGAAAATGTTCGTGTCGGGTCCGGTAGTGGTACGTAACTTAAGTTCCAAGTTTCAAGTTCGTACGATGTTCCGTTCTTAAAATAATTGTACACACACACACACACACACACACACACACGCAGAGAGAGAGAGAGAGAGAGAGAGAGAGAGAGAGAGAGAGAGAGATCGCTAAAAACATGCTTTTTGGGTTCAGGGGGTCTGTTTACGTGTAGATCCGAAGAAAACTCGATTTTGAAAATTCGACATTTGATTTGAGAGAAAGTAATTTCTCTTGCCTATAGCCTATGAATATATAGGAAGGAAAGTATTGTTTTCATGTCGATTTTTCGAAATCGAGTTTTCACCGGATCTATATGTTTTCAGACCCCCTGAACCCAAAAAACATGTTTTTAGCGATTGGTCTGTGTGTGTGTGTGTGTGTGTGTGTGCGCGCGCGCGCGTGCGTGCGTGCGTGTGTGTGTGTGTGTGTGTGTGAACAGAATATCTCAAGAACGGAACAACGTACGAACTTGAAACTTGAAACTTAAGTTACATACCACTACCGGACCCGACACGAACATTTCCATCAAAATCGGTCAACCGGAAGTAGTAGTTTATTCGTATAATTTTTCACTTTTTTGCGATTTTCTCAAAAACTGGTCCTACGATTTCTTTAAAAATCGCCTGGTTTACTGATGTTTTTATGCTCTTCAAGATAGGGTAGGCGCCATGTTTGCTGAAATTCTTAATGAGGGTGTTTTAACGTAAAAACGTTGTTTTTTTTTTGTAAATTACGGCTTTAATATGAAATTTAGCGCAAAAATGTATATAATAAAAGTTGTAGAGAATTTAAAAATCTACAACTTTTATTTTTAACATTTTTTTGTATAACGCTTACTTAAGCAGTAATTAGCGATTTTCTGTTATTTTCTCAGGAAAACGTGTGAAAAATCGATTTTTTTAGGATTTCGGCCTTAGAATGCATTTTAAGACAAAAGTGTATATAATAAATGTTATAGGAAATAAAAAGATTTACAACTTTTATTTAAAGCATTTTTCTCTACAGAGCCTAGTTTAGCGTGAAAAAAATACGACATGAAAACAATACTTTCCTTCCTATATATTCATAGGCTATAGGCAAGAGAAAGTTAAAAATCTGGTGTGAAACACTCAGACGACTTTCTCTTGCCAGTGCAAATAATTTAAACAATATAACCTAACATAAGTAATAGAACATTAGAAATTAAAAAAAACTAACCTCAAAAACATAACCTTATTTTAATCAAGAGTGAAAAACGCAAAATGAAAATCGAACTCAGTTTGGCTTACAAATACGGAAAATCACTCTTTCACGCTAAACTAGGCTCTGTAGAGAAAAATTCTCTAAATAAAAGTTGTAGATCTTTTAATTTCCTATAAATTTTATTATATACACTTTTGTCGTAAAATGCGTACTAAAGCCGAAATCTTAAAAAAAATCAATTTTTCACACGTTTTCGTGAGAAAAAACCAGAAAATCGCTAACTACTGCTAAACTAAGCGTTATACAAAAACATTTTTGAAATAAAAGTTGTAGAATTTTGAATTCTCTACAACTTTTGTTATACAAAGTTTTGCGCTAAAATGCATATTAAAGCCGTAATCTTAAAAAACAACGTTTTTACGTGAAAACAGCCTCACCAAGAATTTCAGCAAACATGGCGCCTACCCTATCTTGTAGAGAATAAAAAATTGAATAAACCAGGCGATTTTAAAAAAAAATCGTATGACCAGTTTTGAGAAAATCGCAAAAAAGTTAAAAATTACACGAATAAACTACTACTTCCGGTTGACCGATTTTAATGAAATTCTTCTTGTCGGGTCCGGTAAGGGTATGTAACTTAAGTTTCACGTTTCAAGTTCGTACGTTGTTCTGTTCTTGAGATATTCTGTTCACACACACACACACACACACACACACACACACACACACACACACACACACACACACACACACACACACACACACACACACAGACCAATCGCTAAAAACATGTTTTTTGGGTTCAGGGGGTCTGAAAACGTATAGATTCAGTGAAAACTCGATATGTTAAAATCGACATGGTAACAATACTTTCCTTCCTATATATTTATATAGGCAAGAGAAAGTAAAAAAAAAATACTTTCCTTCCTATATATTCATATAGGCAAGAGAAAGTAAAAAAATAACTGTTTCTAATGTAGCGTATAAATAAAGCTGTATTTGACACGTTTAATAAGTTACTGTATTTAAATGTAAAATGATTGTAGGATATTTTATTTAACAAGGCGGCGTTTCAGAGTAGGGGATAAGTGAAAAGCTATTCAGTTGAAAGTGAAACGGCCGGCTTTGGCGCTGGCGCTCTATGGCATTCCCATTTCAATGAAACCGAGTAGAGAGAGCATCAGACGAAAGGGTACTTGCTATTATTGTATGTGCTTTTAGTATTTGTATTGTAACAGTATGTCCGTTTCATCGGTGAATAAAAGTAAAGGGGTACGAATCAGTTCAGTCATTCAACTTAAATTCAATGAATTACCGATACGAAACAAAATGTTTTAAATTAACTACCTACTTGAAAATTTAACACAAACAATTACCTACCCGATATTTTATTCAGATGGCATTATTTTTCTACATATTTATTTATTTGTACAGTCATACATAAAATGCTTTTATTAGGCACATATTATACGCAGTGCACTCAATTTTAACCCTACATTTTATTGAAATGTATTGTCATAATAAAACGAAAAGGAGTTCAAATATAAATCATTAACGATCTAATTAAATTAATTGTTTCATTCATTTGTTTTATTACACACTAAGAGCATTTGATTAATCGTTTCAATTTAAATCACATTATTAAAATACCTGCAATATTATCATTTATATATTACCTTTTTTTTAATTCCTAATGTGTGTACGTTGCAATCTGTTCAATTGAGAACAATAAGCAATGAGATGACCCAATCAGATGAGGATGATGTGTATGACAAGTAAATGAGACTGTGTAGTCTTCTACAGACACACACTCACAGAGTACGGTTAATTGAACCCCAACCATCAAACTACACCCACAACCACTGTTTACCATTCAAATCCGTATAAAAGTAACTACCTTCACTAGGATTTGAACCAGGAACCTTCGTCTCCGAAAATCAGCTGTTACAACAGCTGATTTTGGCGACGACTTTACCTCTAGACCAACCCAATGGTGGGTTTAATCTAATAAAAAAAAAAATCTGAAATTTAACTCACGACTATATCTTGCCATTGTACATTATGAACAATATTAACATGTACCGTTGCGGCTTCGCACGCGAAAAATGGTGTAAACAATTTTATTTCAAATATGTAACAGAAATTTTGTAGCTGCTAGATCGACTGTATACTGCAAAGTACACACACCCACACGTACACCGTTTTGATAAATTCCCCCGCGTACGTCTTTTGATAGTCTACGTCTACACTTTCAACAACGTACAGTCGTGAGAAAGTGAGAAAATAATTCCCCTTCCACTCCAGATCACGTGTAATACTAGCTGAACCATATTTATGACAACGGCAGCTTGAACGCCTCTACTACTCCACCTCATATTGTTAGCTACTAACTTAATATTATAGGTCAAATAACGGGTGATTCAAAAAGAGCGCCGGTTTTTAAACGGCTGGTAAATTTTTGTTTATCGGTTGGCAACATTGTTAGACCTCATTTCTATTTCGGAGAACATTCCGATTGACGATTCAGTTGTAGTTTCTCTTGTTCGCAGTGTAGTACTCTCGCAGTCTGTGTCTAACCATGGAGAAGTTTACTATTGCACAACGAGTGTTAATCGTCAAAACATTTTACCAGAGTGGAGAGAGTTATGCGGCTACTGTCAGGCGACTTCGCGGTACTCTAGGACGTAATGAAGCACCGAATGAATCAACAGTTCGCAGGCTCATGAAAAAGTTTTTTGAGACGGGTTCAACAGTCGACCTTAAAAGTTCTGGACGTCGTCGTTCTGGCCGAACTGAGCAGAACGTTGCGTTGGTTCGTGACAGTGTGGCTGTTAGCCCAGCAATATCAATACGTCGCCGTTCTCAACAATTGGGTTTACGATGTTCTTCTGTACGGAGAACTCTTCGGTACGATCTCCAATATTATCACCCGTATAAAATTCAGTTTCTGCACGAGAAACCATGTTGTTGCTCCGTGAACGGTTCCAGGATCGCATCATTTTTCGTAATTCCGACCATCAATGGCCACCAAGGTCGTGTGACTTGACGCCTTGTGACTTTCATCTTTGGGGTCATCTGAAGTCATTGGTGTATGCCAATAAACCCCGAAACATCAATGACTTGAAGGAGGAAATTCGACGGGTTATCGGGCAAATGGAAGTCGAAACTTGTCGTGCAGTAATATCCAATTTCATGGACAGAGTTGATGCGTGCCAGCGCAGTAGAGGAGGACACATGCATGACATCATTTTTCATACATGAAATCGGAAGGTAAGATGAACTTGTTAAAGTATATATTTTCAGTTTTTCAATAAAATAAATCTCTTAATTTGATATATCAAAACCGCGCTCTTTTCGAATCACCCTATATAAATCGATTAACAATCTAATTAAATTAATTGTTTCATTCATTACTTTTATTACACACTAAGAACATTCGATTAATCGTTTCTGTTTTAATCACATTATTAAAATACCTGCAATGTTATTATATAAATCATTTATCTTTCAGTTATCTGTAATCTAATAAAAAAAAAATCTGAATTTTAACACACGACTATCTCTTGCTAATATAAATTATGAGCAATATTAGCATGTACCGTCGCGGCTTCGCACGCAAAAAATGGCGTAAACAGTTTTTTACTTTCTCTTGCCTATATGAAATATATAGGAAGGAAAGTATTGTTTTCATGTCGATTTTAAGAAATCGAGTTTTCACCGGATCTATACGTTTTCAGACCCCCTGAACCCACACAAACATGTTTTTAGCGATTGGTCTGTGAGTGTGTGTGTATACAAAATATCTCAAGAACGGAACATCGTACGAACTTGAAACTTGGAACTTAAGTAACATACCACTACCGGACCCGACATGAACATTTTCATCAAAATCGGTCAACCGGAAGTTGTAGTTTATTCGTGTAATTTTTCACTTTTTTGCGATTTTCTCAAAAACTGGTCCTACGATTTCTTTTTAAATCACCTTATTTACCCAATTTTTTATTCTCTATAAGATAGGGTAGGGCGCCATGTTTGCTAAAATTCTGGGTGAGGCGTTTTTCACGTAAAAACATTTTCTTTTTAAGATTACGGCTTTAATATGCATTTTAGCGCAAAACGTTATATAATAAAAGTTGTAGAGAATGTAAAATTCTACAACTTTAATTCACACATTTTTTTTTTATAACGCTTAGTTTAGCGGTAATTAGCGATTTTCTGTTTTTTTCTCACGAAAACGTGTGAAAAATCGATTTTTTTTAAGATATCGGCCTTAGAATGCATTTTACGACAAAAGTGTGTTTAATAAAATTTGTAGGAAATTAAAAGATCTACAACTTTTATTTCAAGCTTTTTTTTGTACAGTGCCTAGTTTAGCGTGTAGGAGCGATTTTCCGTATTTTTAAGCCAAACTGAGGTCGATTTTAATTTTGCGTATTTCATTAATGTTTTTTGAGGTTAGTTTTTTGTTTATTTCTAATATTTTATTACTAATGTTAGGTTTATTGTTAATTATTTGCATTGGCAAGAGAAAGTTGTGTGAGTGTTTCACACCAGATTTTTTACTTTCTCTTGCCTATATCAATATATAGGAAGGAAAGTAGTCTATTGTTTTCATGTCGATTTTTCGAAATCGAGTTTTCACCGGATCTATACGTTTTCAGACCCCCTGAACCCAAAAAACATGTTTTTAGCGATTGTTCTGTGTGTGTGTGTGTGTGTGCGCGCGCGCGCGTGTGTGTGGGAACAGAATATCTCAAGAACGGAACATCGTACGAACTTGAAACTTGAAACTTAAGTTACATACCACTACCGGGACCCGACACGAACATTTTCACCAAAATCGGTTAATCGGAAGTAGTAGTTTATTCGAATAATTTTTTACTTTTTTGCGATTTTCTCAAAAACTGGTCCTACGATTTTTTTTAAAATCGCCTGGTTTATTCAGTTTTTTTATTCTCTACAAGATAGGGTAGGCGCCATTTTTACTGAAATTATTGGTGAGGCTGTTTTCACGTAAAAATGTGGTTTTTTTAAGATTACGGCTTTAATATGCAATTTAACGCAAAAATTTATACAAAAAAAATTGTAGAGAATTAAAAATTCTATAACTTTTATTTCAAACATGTTTTTTGTATAACGCTTAGTTTAGCAGTAATGAGCGATTTTCTGTTTTTTCTCACGAAAACGTGAGAAAAATTGATTTTTTTTAAGATTTCGGCCTTAGTATGCATTTTATGACAAAAAAGTCTATAATAAATTTTATAGGAAATTAAAAGATCTACAACTTTTATTCAGAGCACTTTTCTCTACAGAGCCTAGTTTAAAGAGAAAGAGTGATTTTCCGTATTTTTAAGCCAAATTGAGGTTGATTTTCATTTTGCGTCTTTCACTCATGATTAAAATTAGGTTATGTTTATTGAAGTTAGTTTTTTGTTTATTTCTAATATTTTATTATTAATGTTAGGTTTATTGTTAATTATTTGAATTGGCAAGAGAAAGTTATGTGTGTGTTTCACACCAGATTTTTTAATATTGCAATAACAGGATAAGAAAAAAAGAGCTGCACTTTTTGTTGCTGCAAAAGATCGGATGCATTTAAAGGCTTATAAATCAAACACCACTTAAACGATTTACTTCAGATTTCATCGGAATATAAGCTTGTATGTACAAAATTTCAGACTTTTAGCTTATTTAAATTTTGAGTTATTAGTAAAATTCTGAACCCCTGTTAACTGTGTAACCCCTCATAATTTCAGCTGTAACGAATTAGTTCCATTCCAACCGAAAGTACTAGAGGTCACACAATTATGCAATATAGGCTACAGTACAACGTTTTTATGAATATTTGCTTTTCAGAGTATGTAAACGTGGTCATCGAAAATTATTCTGACGTCTTAAAAATTTTAAACGAGGTTTTTTTATGATTTTTTTTGTTAGAATCTTGTCAGAACGTAACATCATTTCCCTCCTGGTAAGGTCACCGATTAAATTTATGGAAGTCATAATGGCCGATCCACTCCTGAGAAAATGAATTTTGAAAAAAAATTGAAAAAAATACAAACAAAATTTTGAAAACAGACATTCGCGATTGTTACACTATAGAAGAGAAGAGGAGCTGTGTTGGTGGAAACACGGCTGTGGAAAGACCAATAAGAGTTCCTCTAAACCCAATCACCAGCAAGCTATTTGTAATGTACGAGCGATTCCAAACCAGACCAGAGAAATGATGTCATACATCTCCTGCCAACATTCTAACCGAGTTATTAAACGAAGAAAATAATAAAATGTATAACTCCAAAGAGAGTTCACGAGACCAGAATCGAAACTATAATGAAATACTTTAGATAAATAAATACCATAGAAACCATTCTACATTTGAATCTGTATTGTTAATTGTTGTGTATTTTATTTATTTAACACTTTACTTTCTCTTGCCTATATGAATATATAGGAAGGAAAGTATTGTTTTCATGTCGATTTTAACAAATCGAGTTTTCACCAGATCTACACGTTTTCAGACCCCCCTGAACACAACAACATGTTTTTTGCAATTGGTCTCTCTCTCTCTCTCTCTCTCTCTCTCTCTCTCTCTCTCTCTCTCTCATCTCTCTCTCTCTCACACACTCTCTCTCTCTCTCTCTCTCTCTCTCTCTCTGCGTGTGTGTGTGCGTGTGTGTGCGTGCGTGCGTGTGTGTGTGTGTGTGCGCGCGCGCGCGCGCGCGTACGTGAACAGAGTATCTCAAGAATAAAACATCGTATAAACTTCAAAGAACTTAAGTTACATACCACTACCGGACCCGACACGAACATTTCAATCAAAATCGGTCAACCGGAAGTAGTAGTTTATTCGTATAATTTTTCACTATTTTACGATTGTCTCAAAAACTAGTTCTACAATTTATTTTTATATCGCCTAATTTACTAATTTTTGTATGCTCTATAAGATAGGGTAGGCGCCACGTGTGCTGAAATTCATGGTAAGGGTGTTTTTCACGTAAAAACACTGTTTTCTTAAGATTACGGCTGTAATATGCATTTTAGCGCAAAAATTTATGTAATAAAAGTTGTAGAGAATTTAAAATCCTACAACTTTTATTTTAAACAATTTTTTGTATAACGCTTAGTTTAGCGGTAATTAGCGTTTTTCTGTTTTTTCTCACGGAAAACGTGTGAAAAATCATTTTTTTAAAGATTTCGGCCTTAGAATGCATTTTACGACAAAAGTTTATATAATCAAATTTATAGGAAATTAAAAGATCTACAACTTTTATTTAAAGCATTTTTCTCTACGAGCCTAGTTTAGCGTGAAAGAGTGATTTTCCGTATTTTTAAGCCAAACAGGTTGATTTTCATTTTCCGTCTTTCACTCACGATTAAAATAAGGCCATGTTTTTTGTTTATTTCTAATGTTTTTTTACTAATGTTAGGTTATATTGTTTAAATTATTTGCATTGGCAAGAGAAAGTTGTGTGAGTGTTTCACACCAGATTTTTTACTTTCTCTTGCCTATATGAATATATAGGAAGGAAAGTATTGTTTTTCATGTCGATTTTAAGAAATCGAGTTTTCACCGGATCTATACGTTTTCAGACCCCCTGAATCCAGAAAACATGTTTTTAGCGATTGGTCTGTGTGTGTGTGTGTGTGTGTGTGTGTGTGTGTGTGTGTGTGTGTGTGTGTGTGTGTGTGTGTGCGCGCGCGCGCGTGCGTGTGTGCGTGTGTGTGTGTGTGTGTGTATGCGCGCGCGCGCGTGTGTATGTGTGTGTAAGTGTGTGTGTGTGTGTGTGTGTGTGTGTGTGTGTGTGTGTGTGTGCGCGCGCGCGCGCGCGCGCGTGTGTGTGTGTGTGTGTGTGTGTGAACAGAATATCTCAAGAACGGAACATCGTACGAACTTGAAACTTGAAACTTAAGTTACATACCACTACCGGACCGGACACGAACATTTTCATCAAAATCGGTCAACCGGAAGTAGTAGTTTATTCGTATAATTTTTCACTGTTTTGCAATTTTCTCAAAAACTGGTCCTACGATTTTTTTAAAAATCGCCTGGTTTACTCATTTCTTTATGCTCTACAAGACAGGGTAGGCGTTATGTTTGCTGAAATTTTTGGTGAGGCTGTTTTCACGTAAAAACATAGTTTTTTTAAGATTACGGCTTTAATATATGCAAATTAGCGCAAAATTTTATATAATAAAAGTTGTAGAAAATTTAAAATTCTACAACTTATATTCCAAACATTTTTTTGTATAACGCTTAGTTTAGCAGTAATTAGCAATTTTCTATTTTTTTCTCACGAAAACGTGTGAAAAATCGATTTTTTTAAGATTTCGGCCTTAGTATGCATTTTACGACAAAAGTGTATATAATAAATTTTATAGGAAATAAAACGATCTACAACTTTTGTATAGAGAATTTTTCTCTGCAGAGCCTAGTTTAGTGTGAAAGAGTGATTTTCCGTATTTTTAACCCAAACTGAAGTTGATTTTCATTCTGCCTCTTTCACTCATGATTAAAATTAGGTTATGTTTATTGAGGTTAGTTTTTGTTTATTTCTAGTGTTACGTTATATTGTTAATTTTTTGCATTGGCAAGAGAAAGTTGTGTGAGTGTTTCACACCAGATTTTTTTTTAAAATATGTGACAGAACATTCGATTAATCGTTTCAATTTTAATCACGTTATTAAAATACCTGCAATATTATTATATAAATCATTTATCTTTCAGTTAACTATAATCTAATTAAAAAAAAAAATCTGAAATTTAACTCACGACTATATCTTGCCAGTGTACATTATGAACAATATTAGCATGTACTGGTATCAGACTGGACTTAGAATAAATGAGAAAAAGACTAAATTTATGATTGTCTCGAAAGCAGAACATGGAAATGAAACATTAACAATAGAGCAAACCCAAATAGAAAAAGTAGAGACATACAAATATCTGGGAACCTGGGTTGATGGCAAGAATGACCAAAGTAAAGAAATTAAAGTACGAATTGAAACTGCAAGGCAAGCATTCATAAAATTGAAGACAATGCTAACAAACAAAGACCTTCAGTTGCCTCTCAGATTGAGGGCTCTAAGATGTTATGTATTTTCTATCGTACTACATGGAATGGAAGCTTGGACATTGAAGAAACAACACATAAAGAAGATAGAAGCGTTCGAAATGTGGTGTTACAGGAGAATATTGAAAATTCAGTGGGTCCAAAAGGTTACCAATGTTGAGGTGCTCCGACGTTTAAATAAGGAGTTAGAAGTTATGAAAAGTATTAAAAACAGGAAAACTAGAATATTTGGGTCACATAACCAGAGGAGAAAAATATGAGTTGCTGAGAATTATTATGCAGGGAAGGATCCGAGGAAGAAGAGGCGTAGGAAGAAGACGCATCTCCTGGCTGCGGAATCTTAGAGAATGGTTCAACTGTAGTTCATTGCAACTATTCAGAGCGGCAGCCAGCAAAGTGACCATAGCCATTATGATATCCAACCTCCCTCCGATAGGAGATGGAACTTTAAGAAGAGAAGAAGGTATCAGACGAACTAATGTCCCATAGCCGAGCGAGTGAGAGGGAGATATGTGGCATAACTGCGCATGCGCTCAAAGGCGTTTACTGTTATAATCCAAATCTGAAAACATACTACAGTCGATATCTTGCTTGTTAGTTTTACTGAATGAATAAACGCTTGCTAACAACAACGAGTAATGTTATTGGGTAGGCGCGTATGGGTTGTGCGAGTGAGAGCGTTATGCATTCTCTCACTCCCACTGCTAGGGGACATTAGTTCATCTAAATACTGTACCGTCGCGGCTTCGCACACGAAAAATGGCGTAAACAGTTTTTTTAAAAATTATATAACAGAAATTGTGTAGCTGCTAGATCGACTGTATACAGCAATGCACACACACACACACACACTCACACACACACACACACACATACATACATACATACATATTTATGAAAATCTTCATTAGGGCCCTTAGGGTTATCATTTTTGAAAATTAGAAAGAAATTGTTGCTGTGAATATAATAAATACATATAGTTCAGCCGTTCTTAGTTTGCTCCTACTGTCAACAAAGAAAAGCCACCTACTACAGGATGCACGCTAGAGTCTGCGACTTTACGGATGTCGTATTCCTATTAAGTTAACTATTTTTTTTAAATTATAATTACTTAAAGTACTAAAAACATCAGTCATGATATGATGTAGGTCTAACAATTTCATTTAGAAAAATGCTTTTAAAAGTATTATGTATTTAAATACCTTTGAAAGTATTTTTTTGTTGCTTTTTATCAGCGTGTACACATTTTAATATAATGCGGATGCTCAGTGACGTCATTATTTGTTTACATTAGGAGCAAACTAAGAGAGGCTGGACTGTACATACATATTTATGAAAATCTTCATTAGGGCCCTTATGGTTATAATTTTTTGAAAATTTAAAAAGAAATTGTTGCTGTGAATATAAATACAAATATGCTGTCAAAATTTCATGAAAATCCGTTTCATGAAACGAAAAAGCAGTTGGAGTAATGTAATTGATTATTATTACCCACACTCACAAACATACAGTAGAGCGTCAATAATTCGGACGTCAAAAGTCCGGAACGTCGAAAATCTGGATTCAATTCTGGCGAAAATTGGAAATTAATTTATCGTAGGTCCAATATGTCCAATATGTCTTTTAAAGCATTGTCTATTGCACAAATTGAATTAATTGTCTTAAATCAAAATAATAAGAGTCCTTAGTACAATATGGCGCCAAAGCTTATTATGTATCACTCTTTTATATCTACAATTACAAAATTCGTTAAATAAAAATTAGTTCTTTATATCACGTAACAACATATTTTGTAGTTTTACTTACCCGCTTCACATTTCTGTTAACAAATCATGTCAAATATAGTCGAATTTAGCTACTGTACTTTTCTTACTTTGAAGAGGTCTACTGGCAATTTTATCGGGTGTTTCGATAATCCGGATAATTTGATAATCCGGATGGCTTCCGGTCCCAAATAATCCGGATTATTGACGCTCTACTGTATATACATACATACATACATACATATTTATGAAATCTTCATTAGGGCCCTTAGGGTTGTAATTTTTTGAAAATTAAAAAAGAAATTGTTGCTGTGAATATAAATACAAATATGCTGTCAAAATTTCATGAAAATCCGTTTCATGAAACGAAAAGCAGTTGGAGTAATATAATTGATTATTATTACCCACACTCACAAACATACAGTAGAGCGTCAATAATTCGGACGTCAAAAGTCCGGAACGTCGAAAATCTGGATTCAATTCTGGCGAAAATTGGAAATTAATTTATCGTAGGTCCAATATGTCCAATATGTCTTTTAAAGCATTGTCTATTGCACAAATTGAATTAATTGTCTTAAATCAAAATAATAAGAGTCCTTAGTACAATATGGCGCCAAAGCTTATTATGTATCACTCTTTTATATCTACAATTACAAAATTCGTTAAATAAAAATTAGTTCTTGCTAGATTCAAAGACTACTTGAGTGTTTACATAGACGGTTCACTTACAACTGAAGGTTGTGGCTGTGGAATCGTGTTTCCTGATTCAGAGATTCTTTACAAAATTAATAACGTATCTTCTATATTCTTTTGTGAAGCCTATGCTATTTATAAAACTCTGGAAATTGCATCTCAATCTCGAAATTCCAAATTTGTAATTTTTACCGATTCTAAAAGTGTTCTAGAAAGCATTTCTAATTCAAATACTAAAGAACCGATAATTCAAGAAATAGTTAGGCTTTTAGTGTCAAATACAAAAATTAATAACACAATTGAATTTGTATGGACCCCAGCACACGTTGGTATATCAGGAAACGAGAAGGCAGACAATGCCGCCAAACAAGCCATAAAAGAAGTGTTTCATGATCATGCTGTCTCACATGTTGATTTGTCAAAATTTGTTCTCAAGACGACACAAGGAGTGTGGAACGATGAATGGAAAGGACATCGCAGTAAACTACACGACTTCAGGGAAAACACACATGATGTATTAATACCACAAAGTAGCAGACAAAATCAAGTACTTATAACACGCCTACGAATTGGACATTCTAGTCTCACACACAAATACCTTCTTCAAAAGACTGAAGCACCGACCTGTTATTTTTGCAACGATACTACATTGACGATAATACACTTACTGATAAAATGTCCAGGATTACGTGATCTACGAGAAAAGTATAACTTAACACAAAATACGAAAATCATGCTGACGGACATCAAGAGTATACAGAATGTGGTTTTATACCTTACGGACTTACAGTTACACAATGTATTTTAATCCAAATTTTGTTTACACAAGTCATTCTTCAAATTTTGTTCACTCAAGACATTTTAATTCAAATTTTGTTATGTAAATTTTGTTAATTTAAGATTATTATGTAATTGTGGTCGCTAATGACTTTATTGTTGATGCGACCTTAAATAAATAAATAAAAAAAAAAAAAAAAAAAAAAAAAAAAAAAAAAAATTCTTTATATCACGTAACAACATATTTTGTAGTTTTACTTACCCGCTTCACATTTCTGTTAACAAATCATGTCAAATATAGTCGAATATAGCTACTGTACTTTTCTTACTTTGAAGAGGTCTACTGGCAATTTTATCGGGTGTTTCGATAATCCGGAAATTTGATAATCCGGATGGCTTCCGGTCCCAAATAATCCGGATTATTGACGCTTCTACTGTATATACATACATACATACATACATATTTATGAAAATCTTCATTAGGGCCCTTAGGGTTATAATTTTTTGAAAATTTAAAAAGAAATTGTTGCTGTGATAATGAATACAAATATGGTGTCGAAATTTCATGAAAATCCGTTTCATGAAACGAAAAGCATTTGGAGTAATGTAATTGATAAACTCGTTTAGAATATATTGCATAATTAATAAGTGTAAAGTTTATATTGCAAGTAGAAACGTAAAGGGAATCAAAGAAACCGAAAAGTAATAAGTTTTAATTCGTTGGGAAAGTTATTCGGTGAGGTTTTTCCGAATAGAAAACTGGAGTTGTGTGGAAATGAATGAAATGTTTTAGATGGTGGTAGGAGAGTGAGTAGTGAGAGAGAGAATTTTGGAAAGCATATAGAGGAATAGGTGGAGGCGGGATTGCTTAAAGTTGGTAATTACTTGGGGAGCAGTTTGTTGGGGGTTTGTATAGGCATTCCTCATTCCAAAGCCTATCTTAGCCCGAGTACAATGCACTTTCTCCCTTATCGGTTCCGGTTTAGACCTCACGTTACGGTTTTAACCAAATACTCTTGACAAGAAAGGATTAACGTTGTACACGGAGAAGTTAGTTTTCATCAAACTAACGACGCCGTCTGGATATCGTACATCTACAAATGTAGCCAGTTGCAGTTCAGCCGTTCTTAGTTTGCTCCTAGTGGTGTCAACAAACAAAAGCCACCTAATACAGGGTGCACGCTAGAGTCTGCGAATTTACGGATGTCATATTCCTATTAAGTTAACTATTTTTTAAATTATAATTACTTAAAGTACTTAAAACATCAGTCATGATATGATGTAGGGCCTAACAATTTCATTTAGGTTAGGGATTAACCGTGCGATCACTAGAATTTTTTTTTTTTTTTTTTTTTTTTGGTTTAACGTCCGACTGTTTTGCTAATTGCTGCTAATGCAGACGGTGAAGGATGAAATGAATTTTTTGTAACGTATGAAAAAATGCCATGCCCGAGTGGGATTCGAACCTAAGACCGCGTGATGAGAGGCGAGCACGTTAACCAGCTCCTAAAATAAGTTGCAAAGAAGCTTTAACCGGTGCCGAAACATTACTAACTTTCATGGAAAATCAGGATGACACAGATTACGTGGACATTTTACATATTCGTGGTTATATAAGAAAAATAAAAGAAAAAATATTGCGGCATAAAATGAAAGAAAGTAAAATAACAGATTTTTTGTGATTTTTTTTGGTACGTAGTTTAAGGTAAGACTTATATAAATTTATGTAGTAAATATTTTTATTTAAATACAAACTTTGTTTATTTATTTATTTCCGATATCCGATAGTATTAACATGACATGTATTAATCAGTAGAATAAAACATACGCGTAACTGGTGGTTTTGTTTATGACGTAAGTGGTCTCGACCGATTTGGGTTGTATTATCCGTGTTTTCCGGTTATCCGGTATAGTTATCCCCCCCAATTACCACGGATAATCGGTATTATACTGTACTTTTGAAAGTATTTTGTTGTTACTTTTTAATCAGCGTGTACACATTTTGATATAATGCGGATGCTCAGTGACGTCATTATTTGTTTACATTAGGAGCAAACTAACAGAGGTGGACTTTACACTCTTGTGTTAGCTAAACATCTCAACTTATAATCTAAACTGGATAACCTTGATTCACTCGATGATTAACCCACCGGGTTGGTCTAGAGAAAAAGTCGTCGCCAGAATCAGCTGTTTAACAGCTGATTTTCGGAGACAAAGGTTCCTGGTTGAAATCCTAGTAAAGGTAGTTACTTTTATACGGATTTGAATGCTAGACAGTGATTGCCGGTGTAGTTTGATGGTTGGGGTTCAATTAACCATACTCAGTGAGTGTGTCTGTAGAAGACTACACAGTCTCATTTACACGTCATACACATCATCCTCATCTCATTGGGTCATGGGGTTGCTAATTGTTCTCAATTGAACAGAACAGATTGCAACCGACACACAAATTAGGAATCGAAAACTCCCTGATAACCGCCTAACGCACTCACTACGTTTTCCTCCTCTACATTGCTACCAGTAAAACAAAATTACATCGTCTTTCGTTTTTGTTTTTTTTTAATCTAATATTTAAAATCTAATGTGAAACACTCATATAACTTTCTCTTGCCAATGCAAATAATGACCAATATAATCCCTGACATTAGTAATAAAATATTAGAAATAAACAAAAAACTAATTTCAAAAAACATAACCTTATTTAAATCATGAGTGAAAGACGCAAAATGAAAATCGACCTAAGTTTTCCTTAAAAATATGGAAAATCACTCTTTCACGCTAAACTAGGCTCTGTAGAGAATAAAAAATTTAGTAAACCAGGAGATTTTTAAAAAAAATCGTAGAACAAGTTTTTGAGAAAATCGCAAAAAAGTGAAAAATTACAGGAATAAACTAATACTTCCGGTTGACCGATTTTGATGAAAATGTTCGTGTCGGGTCCGGTAGTGGTATGTAACTTAAGTTTCAAGTGTCAAGTTCGTACGATGTTCCGTTCTTGAGATATTCTGGTCGCACTCACACACACACCAATTGCTAAAAACATGTTTTGTTAGTTTTAGGGGGTTTGAAAACATGTAGGCCTATATCCGGTGAAAACTCTACTTCGAAAAATTGATATGAAAACAATACTTTCTTTTCCTACATATTTATAATTATAGAGCAAGAGAAGGTAAAAATCGAACTACTTAATTATGTTAACGTGACAAAGTAATATTTTTTTCAGTTATTAATTTTTAAGTTACTTGAATTTTTTTTTGTGTATGTAAATTGTGTACTGTAATTAGATTTAAAATTATAAAATTAACATATTTAAAAAATGTTAGTATAAGAAAGTAGAGTTATTGTGATAGTTGATAACAAGTATAAAATTAATAGCGTGTTAACGTTTCTGTGACAATAAATTTCAACCCCTTTATAAAATTAAAAGATAAAACATATTAATAGTTGCCTGGCTATTTAACTTAAAAAATTTATATTAGTGTTTAAGAACAAATTAAGGGAGGAGGAAAGTTTTTGGTTTTTCTTTTATTCTTTCTTTTACTTTAATAAACATTTGTAAAAAAGAAAAGTCGGGAGTAAAGCACGAACTATTTATTACCATGAAGACACGCACAACCCCTTCCCCCCACCCCAATAATTAACCCTAATATGAGGAACTAAATTCCTCTAATGTTATCGTACTACAATTAGCAAAAATTATTTATTTCTCTAAAAAAAAAACTAACTCATACAATTGATATTAAAACAAAATTTAATTACAGTAACATCTCCTTAGTCCGGCATTCTATAATCCGTATTATTCTATAGTCCGGCAAGCCTCGGGTTTAGATCTAACAAAATATTGTGTCACTTATCGCTAAGGTCCGTTTCGGGATCTAGGTAATTAAATAATTTTTGTCATCCCTAATTTGTGTACATTGCAATCTGTTCAATTGAGAACAATAAGCAACCCCATCACCCAATCAGATGAGGATGATGTGTATGGCGTGTAAATGAGGTGTAGTCTTGTACAGACTCAGGTCGACCATTCCTGAGAGAGTATGGTTAATTGAACCCCAACCATCAAAGTACACCTCCAACCACTGTCCACTATTCAATTCCGTATAAAAGTTAACTACCTTTACTAGGATTTGAACCAGGAACCTTCGTCTCCGAAAATCAGCTGTTAAACAACTGATTTTGGCGACAACTTTACCTCTAGACCAACCCGGTGGGATCATTAACCCTAATATGAGGAACTAAATTCCTCTAATGTTGTCGTACTACAATTAGCAAAAATTATTTATTTTTCTAAAAAAAAAACTAACTCATACAATTGATATTAAAACAAAATTTAATTACATTAACCTCTCCTTACTCCGGCATTCTATAATCCGTATGATTCTATAAACCGACACGCCTCGGGTTCAGATCTAACAAAATATTGTGTCACTTATCGCTAAGGTCCGTTTCGGGATCTAGGTAATTAAATAATTTTTGCAATCCCTAATTTGTGTACATTGCAATCTGTTCAATTGAGAACAATAAGCAACCCCATGACCCAATCAGATGAGGATGATGTGTATGACGTGTAAATGAGACTGTGTAGTCTTCTACAGACACACTCACAGAGTATGGTTAATTGAACCCCAACCATCAAAGTACACCCACAACCACTGTCTAGTATTCAAATCCGTATAAAAGTAACTACCTTTACTAGGATTTGAACCAGGAACCTTCGTCTCCGAAAATCAGCTGTTAAACAGCTGATTTTAACGACGACTTTACCTCTAGACCAACCCGGTGGGATCATTAACCCTAATATGAGGAACTAAATTCCTCTAATGTTGTCGTACTACAATTAGCAAAAATTATTTATTTCTCTAAAAAAAAACTAACTCATACAATTGATATTAAAACAAAATTTAATTACATTAACCTCTCCTTAGTTCGGCATTCTATAATTTGTGTTATTCTATAGTCGTGCACGCCTCGGGTTCAGCTCTAACAAAATATTGTGACACTTATCGCTAAGGCCCGTTTCGGGATCTATGCGTAATTAAATAATTAATACACTAAAGTTAACAATTACAAATATTTATTACACTAAAAGATGTTCAGCACGCTATATATACTTTCTTAAGAACCTGGATAAACAGAAAAAACAAATGTTTAACAAAAAACTGAAAAACACGATTTGTAGAATTTAGTAAACTTTTAAAATGACTTTACGTAAAATTATGTTAATGTGGGTTCGTACCCCTTCAATTTTATACATATGGCGGCAACTGCAATATTATTTAGAAATGAATTTCTCCAACCTAAATAATAATTACCTATAAATGAGCATCGAAATGTCATGACCTAGTGGGATACGTTCACTAAACAGATACACATATTGGTTGGATTTAGCGAGTTTAACTTGGAAGAGATGAGAGACTAATCACTCACTACAGGCAGGCGGCGGCACCACTCACTCATTTATGCAGTTTGTGTACAGACTAGGTCAATAGGAGAGGCCTACTCAATTCTGTTTACACTGGCTTTTATAATATATATACACTGTTACATTATATTAGCTTCTCCATAACTTTACATGAAAATTTCTCTCCTTCATATACTCTTTCTCTCCCCACCCATCAATCACTGTCTCTCTGCCCCTTTCTTTCCACCCCCTCTCGCTCTTACTCTCTCTCTCTCTTTCTCACTCTCTCTTCCTCTCTCTATCTCTTCCTTTCTCTCTCTCTCTTCCTCTCTCTCTTGGTCTGCCACGTCCCCTCTCTCCCAATGTTTCTCTATCAGCTAGATTTTCTCCTTTGATCAATATCGACTACATTTTGTAAGGGCTTTTTATTTTCTGAAAAACTAAAAAATTAAAGTAAAATTGGGATAATCGAGAAACCTACCGTTGAGCCGTTGTTAGTTAGCTCCTTCCTCCTCCTCCTCCTAGTGTCTGTCAACAAACAAAAGCCACATACTACTAGAGGGTGCACGCTACACTCCACCACTTTACAACTATCCTATTCCTCCTATCAAGTTAACTATTTTTTACAATTATAACTACTAAAAACATCACTCGTGATATGATGTAGGCCTAACAATTTCATTTAGAAAAATACTTTTAAATGTATTTTGTATTTAAATACTTTTGAAATTATTTAGTTGTTACTTTTTAATGAGCGTGTACACATTTAGATATCATGCGCATGCTCAGTGAGGTCATTATTTGTTTACATTAGGAGCAAACTAAGAGAGGCTGGATTATAAGTGTCTAAACGCGAGTTAGTGCTTTAGAATAACCGGGAAGGCTGGTGTAAGGGTAGACGGACAGTGAACGCTGGTCGCGGGTACAACGCGCATGCGCATAGTGGGAGCATGTAACTACGCACTTAACCTTCATTCAGTTGTCAGTATTGAACATGAGTTCCACTAGCAGCAGTCAAGATGAATTATTCCTAATGGAAACCGCTTAGTCCATTGGCTACAACATTATCTTTTAAACACGATACCGTTAGTCACATTAAACGGAACAGAAAATTGTTCGGCATAATCATCTTTTACCGCAATTAAAAAAAAATCTGGTGTGAAACGCTCACACAATTTTCGCTTGCCAATGCAAAAATTTACAATAAACCTAACATTATTAATAAAACATTAGGAATAAACAAAAAACTAACTTTAATAACATAACCTAATTTTAAAAATGAGTGAAAGACGCAAAATTAAAATCAACCACAGTTTAGCTTAAAATTACGGAAAATCACTCTTTCACGCTAAGCTAGCCTCTGTAGAGAAAAATGATTTAATTAAAGTTGTACATCTTTTAATTTTCTATAAAATTAACTGTATACACTTTTGTCGTAAAATGCATACTAAGGCCGAAATCTGAAAAAAATCATTTTGTCACATTTTTGTGAGAAAAAAACAGAAAATCACTAATTACCGCTAAACTAAGCGTTATACAAAAAAATGTTTGAAATAAAAGTTGTAGGATTTTAAATTGTCTACACTTTTATTATATACATTTTTGCGCTGAAATGCATATTAAAGCCGTAATCTTAAAAAAACAATGTTTTTACGTGAAACACCCTTACCAAGAATTTCAGCCAAGATGGCGCCTACCCTATCTTGTAGAGAATAAAAAATTGAGTAAACCAGGCGATTTTTAAAAAAATCGTAGGACCAGTTTTTGAGAAAATCGCAAAAAAGTGAAAAATTATACGAATAAACTACTACTTCCGGTTGACCGATTTTGATGAAAATGTTCGTGTCGGGTCCGGTAGTGGTATGTAACTTAAATCTCAGGGTCGCGTTCACTGGACCACTGGGACATTATGGCCCTACTATAAAATACCACTGGGACAATATATTCTACAGCCCCCTTTACAAATATTTATCAAAATTCTTTTGCACACTATAACTTACAAATTATATAAAAAAGGAAAACACACAAAAATAGTAGCTACGCAAAATAAAAAAATCTGGTGTGAAACACACACAACTTTCTCTTGCTAATGCAAATAATGACCAATATAACCTAACAATAGTAATAAAACAATAGAAATAAACAAAACACTAACCTCAATAAACATAACCTTATTTTAATCGTGAGTGAAAGACGGAAAATGAAAATCGACCTGTTTGGCTTAAAAATATGGAAAATCACTCTTTCAAGCTAAAGTAGGCTCTGTAGAGAAAAATGCTCTAAAAATTTGTAGTTCTTTTACTTTTTTATAAATTCGATTATATACTTTTTTGTCATAAAATGCATACTAAGGCAGAAATCTTAAAAAATCGATTTTTCACACGTTTTCGTGAGAAAAAAACCGAAAATCGCTGATTACCGCTAAACTAAGCGTTATACAAAAAAATGTTTGAAATAAAAGTTGTAGAATTGTAAATTCTCTACATTTTTATTACATAAATTTTTGCGCTATAATACATTTATTAAAGCCGTAATCTTTAAAAAACACTTTTGTTACGTAAAAACACCCTCACCAAGACGAATTTCAGCAAACATGGCGCCTACCCTATCTTGTAGAGAATAAAAAATTTAGTAAATCAGGCGATTTTAAAAAAATCGCAGGACCAGTTTTTGAGAAAATCGCAAAAAAGTGAAAAATTATACGAATAAACTACTACTTCCGGTTGACCGATTTTGATGAAAATGTTCGTGTCGGTCCGGTAGTGGTATGTAACTTAAATTTCAAGTTTGAAAATCGTACGATGTTCCTTTCTTGAGATATTTTGTATACACACAGACACACACACAGACCAATCGCTAAAAACATGTTTTTTGGTTCAGGGGGTCTGAAAACGTATAGATCCGGTGAAAACTCGATTTCTTAAAATCGACATGAAAACAATACTTTCCTTCCTATATATTCATATAGGCAAGAGAAAGTAAAAATGGTAGGTAGTGAAAGGGTGAGATAAATATTGTTTTTGTTAAAAATAAATATAATATTTTAGACTGTTTATATTATGATGTATAATTTTAATTACAGTAATAAAATACTTAATAATATTTTCACAAGAGTATCCATCAGAGTAAATAAATTTTATGTGTTAAATGCAAGTGACGGTTTGAAGCAGTTGAAATAGTTGTACGTATATGAGTTTAAATAACAGGGCTAAGAGTAAACATTTGCCATGGAATATACTCGTGGAAGGGTAGTAGTATATACCTATATTATATTTGGAAGTAATATATTTCGGTTCACTCTGTTGGAATCAGAGGCAGCGAGAGGTTGTTCAGTTTGAAATGTGTGGTTGTTCACCATAACACCGCACGGCACGTTCCCGACTTATGTGACGTCATGAGCTAATTAATCAGAGTCGGTTCTGTCCCACGATATTTCACACAAATTTCGCTTTCCAAATCATAACTACGCTAAATTTACCACTACTCATCTTTTGTTTAGATAAATGTGACCCTTTCTATAAAAATTTACCTTAGGGTTAAAATTAACCCACCGGGTTGGTCTAGAGGTACAGTCGTCGCCAAAATCAGCTGTTTAACAGTGATTTTCGGAGACGACTGTACCTCTTAACCCACCGGGTTGATCTAGGGCAGTGGTTCCCAACCTGGGGGCGATCGCCCCCTGGTGGGCGATTTGGGTTCGCAGGGGGGCGATAAATTTGTAGGGGCTGTACTACAGGGTAGAATCTTTACTGTCGTGGATACATGTATTTTTACAAACAAATAGTTTAGTTTTTACAAATAAATAAACTAAACTCATTGTTGACATTTTTTTTGGTCGACCTCCTACACACGAGATGAAGAATTCTAGACACAACTGCTTTGGTTGATTATTTGTTGTGAACAATAATAAATCTTTTTTACAGAATAACATACTTTATTATTTATCAACATATTACTTCAAATTAAATTAGGTATACGATGCTAAGAGAAGGGGGCGATAGGTGTAAGTCATCCTTCACAAAGGGGCGATGCCCCATAAAAGGTTGGCAACCACTGGTCTAGAGGTAAAGTCGTCGCCAAAATCAGCTGTTCAAACAGCTGATTTTCGGAGGCAAAGGTTCCTGGTTCAAATCCTAGTAAAGGTAGTTACTTTTATTCGGATTTGAATGCTAGACAGTGGTTACCGGTGTACTTGATGATTGGGGTTCAATTAACCATACTCTCTCAGGAATTGTCGACCTGAGTCTGCTAGACTACACAGTCTCATTTACACGTCATACACATCATCCTCATCTCATTGGGTCATTGGGGTTGCTTATTGTTCTCAATTGAACAGATTGCAACGTACACTCATTAATTAGGAATTAAAAAAAAGGGTTAAAATTGTAAAAATAGGGTTTTTACTTCATGCAACAGAGAACAGTCTACTGAAAATTTTCATATTTTTTTAATTTCAGTACCTTAAATAATAATTTTTTATGATTTTTTAAAGTTATAGTTTGTAAATTGTGCGTTTTCGGGAAAATGGGTTTAGAAATTGTCGTTTTTCTTCACTGTCACGATGAGGTGTAAGATAAAATAACTGCTAGATATCTGTTTAGTGTAAGATTTATTTGTACGTAGCACATCTATATATTGTAGCACGTCTATATTGTATAGCATAACATCTTTCTTTCCTAAAAACCTAATCAGAATGTCCCTTTTAAAAGGTACCTTAAGAGTTATTTAACCCTTACGTACCATTTCAGACAATGTTGTAATGTTTTGGAAATCTAGAAAATACTTAATATAAAAACCATAGAAATCAAAATACGGTTCTGTCCAGCAAGCAAAGAAGTACGTAATGAAAGAAAGCATAAACAGCTGATAAGTAAAAATCTGGTGTGAAACACTCACACAACTTTCTCTTGCCAATATAAATAATTAACAACAAACCTAACATTAGTAATAAAACATTAGAAATAAACAAAAAACTAACCTCAATAAACATAACCTTATTTTAATCATGAGTGAAAGACATAAAATGAAAATCGAACTCTGTTTGGCTTAAAAATACGGAAAATCACTCTTTCACGCTAAACTAGGCTCTGTAGAGAAAAATGTTCTAAATGAAAGTTGCAGATCTTTTAATTTTCTATAAATTTGATTATATAAACTTTTATTATAAAATCCATACTAAGGCCGAAATCTTAAAAAAATCGATTTTTCTCACGTTTTCGTGAGAAAAAAAAAAGAAATTTGCTAATTACTGCTAAACTAAGCGTTTTACAAAACAATGTAATAAAATAAAAGTTGTAGGTTTTTAAATTCTCTACAACTTTTATTATATACATTCTTGCTCTAAATTGCATATTAAAGCCGTAATCTTAAAAAAACTATGTTTTTACGTAAAAACAGCCTCACCCAGAATTTCAGCAAAAATGACGCCTACCCTATCTTGTAGAGAATAAAAAATTTAGTAAACCAGGCGATTTTAAAAAAAATCGTATGACCAGTTTTTGAGAAAATCGCAAAAAAGTGAAAAATTACACGAATAAACTACTACTTCCGGTAGTCCTATTTTGATGAAAATGTTCGTGTCGCATCCGGTAGTCGTATGTAACTTAAGTTTCAAGTTTCAAGTTCATACGATGTTCCGTTCTTGAGATATTTTGTATACACACACACAGAGAGAGAGACACACACACAGACCAATCGCTAAAAACATGTTTTTTGGGTTCAGGGGGTCTGAAAACGTATAGATCCGGTGAAAACTCGATTTCGAAAAATCGACATGAAAACAATACTTTCCTTCCTATATTTTCATATAGGCAAGAGAAAGTAAAAATCGATATTTTTGACCAAATTTCATGTTTTCTGCTCTTCTGACAAATTAACAGTTTAACCCTAAGGTACCTTTTTACTTTCTCTTGCCTATATGAATATATAAAAGGAAAGTATTGTTTTCATGTCCATTTTTCGAAATCGAGTTTTCACCGGATCTATACGTTTTCAGACCCCCTGAACCCACACAAACATGTTTTAAGCGATTGGTCTGTGTGTGTGTCTCTCTGTGTGTGTGTGTGTATACAAAATATCTCAAGAACGGAACATCGTACGAACTTGAAACTTGAAACTTAAGTTACATATCACTACCGGACGCGACACGAACATTTTCATCAAAATCGGTCAACCGGAAGTAGTAGTTTATTCGTATAATTTTTCAGTTTTTTGCGATTTTCTCAAAAACTGGTCCTACGATTTTTTTAAAACGCCTATTTTAATCAATTTTTTATTCTCTACAAGATAGGGTAGGCGCCATGTTTGCTGAAATTCTCGGTGAGGCTGTTTTCACGTAAAAACATTGTTTTTTTAAGATTACGGCTTTAATATAAATTTTAACGCAAAAACTTATATAATAAAAGTTGTAGAGAATTTAAAAACCTACTTCTGTTTCAAACATTTTTTTGTATAACGCTTAGTTTAGCGGTAATTTGCGATTTTCTGTTTTTTTTTCTCACGAAAACGTGAGAAAAATCGATTTTTTTTAACATTTCGGTCTTAGTATGCATTTTACGACAAAAGTGTATATAATAAAAGTTATAGAAAATTAAAAGATCTACAACTTTTGTTTAGAGCATTTTTCTCTACAGAGCCTAGTTTAGCGTGAAAGCGTGATTTTCCGTATTTTTAAGCCAAACTGAGTTCGATTGTCATTTTGCGTCATTCACTCATGATTAAAATAAGGTTATGTTTTTGAGGTTAGTTTTTGTTCATTTCTAATGTTTTAATACTAATGTTAGGTTTATTGTTAATTATTTGCATTGGCAAGAGAAAGTTGTGTGAGTGTTTCACACCAGATTTTTATAGAATGGGTCACAAAAAAATACCCTCACTAATGCCCTCACTGTCTCACTCACCATTAAATCTACAACTTCCTGATTAAATAGGCATTGGAAATTCGGTACAAATTTATATTTTGTTTTTTGTTTACGTCATCAGCCGGAGGCTGGTTTAAACCTATAGAGGCTTTACTAGGAAAAACGAGGAGTAAGTGGTTAACCATTGCCTTCCTCACTGAGTGGAAAAGTATTGTGACACTTATCTCTAAGTTCCGTTTCGGGATCTGGGATCAAGTTTTTAAGATTTCGGCCATAGTAATCATTTTACGACAAAAATGCATTTATAATAAAATTTATAGGAAATTAAATGGATATGCAACTTTTATTTAGAGCATTTTTCTCTACAGAGCCTAGTTTAGCGTGAAAGAGTGATTTCCCGTATTATTAAGCCTAACTAAGGTTGAGTCTCATTTTGCATCTCTCACTCACGATTAAAATTAGGTTATGTTTTTTGAGGTTGATTTCTATTGTTTTTGTTTTTTCTAATGTTTTACTAATAATATTAGGTTATATTGTTCATTATTGGCATTGGCAAGAGAAAGTCGTGTGAGTGTTTCACACCAGATTTTTTAAATATAGGCTGTTATAATACATTTTTCGTGTGGTCATGCAAAAGTATTTTACAAACTATAGTTCAGCCGTTCTAAGTTTGCTCCTAATGTAAACAAATAATGACGTCACTGAGCATGCGCATTATATTTAAATTGTGTACACGCTGATTAAAAAGTAACAACAAAATACTTTCAAAAGTATTTAAATACAAAATACTTTTAAAAGTATTTTTTTAAATTAAATTGTTAGGCCTACATCAAATCATGACTGATGTTTTTAGTACTTTAAGTACTTATAATTTAAAAAAATCTGGTGTGAAACACTCACACAACTTTCTCTTGCCAGTGCAAATAATTAACAATAAACCTAACATTAGTAATAAAACATAAGAAATAAACAAAAAACTAACCTCAACAATCATAACCTAATTTTAATCATGAGTGAAAGACGCAAAATGAAAATCAACCTCAGTTTGGCTTGGAAATACGGAAAATCACTCTAGTTTGGCTTGGAAATACGGAAAATCACTCTTTCTCTCTAAACTAGGCTCTAGAGAAAAATGCTTTAAATAAAAGTTGTAGATCTTTTAATTTTCTATAAATTTAATTATAAACACTTTTGTTGTAAAATGCATACTAAGGCCGAGATCTTAAAAAGATCAATTTTTCACACATTTTCGTGAGAAAAAAAACAGAAAATCGCAAATTACCGCTAAACTAAGCGTTATAAAAAAAATTGTTTGAAAAAAAAGTTGTAGGATTTTAAATTCTCTACAATTTTTAGTATATAAAGTTTTGCGCTAAAATGCATATTAAAGCCGTAATCTTAAAAAAAACAACGTTTTTACGAGAAAACACCCCTCACCAAGAATTTCAGCACACATGACGCCTACCCTATCTTGTAGAGAATAAAAAATTGAGTAAACCAGGCGATTTTAAAAAAAATCGTAGGACCAGTTTTTGAGAAAATAGCAAAAAAGTGAAAAATTACACGAATATACTACTTCCGGTTGACCGATTTTGATGAAAATGTTCGTGTCGGGTCCGGTAGTGGTATGTAACTTAAGTTTTAAGTTTCAAGTTCGTACGACGTTCCGTTCTTGAGATATTTTGTATACACACACACACACACACACACACACACACACACACACACACACACACACACACACAGACCAATCGCTAAAAAACATGTTTTTTGGGTTCAGGGGGTCTGAAAACGTATATATACGGTGAAACCTAGATTTGTTGTGATCGACATGAAAACAATACTTTCCTTCCTATATATTCATATAGTTGGCAAGAGAAAGTAAAAAATGTTTGCTGAGTACTGGTGTAGTAATTGTACTGAACATAATTATTAACGGCAATTGACATCGCGTAGTGCGGTGTAGGGGTGCTCCTGTTCTGAGAATTAAGTTTTGTTGTCAATTCAGCATGAAGTATAGAGTATGGCCCAGTTGTGGGTTTTGGATAAAAGCCCAAAAATTATTCAATTTAACAATAATTAAGGTCTGCTTATTCATTTCTTTAATCAAATTCTAAAAATATACATGTTGTATTAAAATCCACCGTAATTAGGTCAAGTTGATTTCCCTTATTCTTTTTGAGGTGCCTCCTCCATTACGGAGGTTGGCTATCATCATGGTCAGTCGCCCGCACCTTGTCCACTGCTGCTCTGAAAAGGTCATGCGACGACCACCAGTTAAACGCTTCTCTCACGTTTCTTAACCAGGATATTCGTCTGCGTCCCACCGAGCGTTTACCAACGAGTTTCCCTTGAATTATGAGATGCAGAATCTCGTATTTAGGCCCCCTCATGATGTGTCCAACGTATGTCAGTTTTCTTATCTTTATGCTCTGCAGGATTTCCAGCTCTTTCCCCATTCTTCTGAGGACCTCCATATTTTGTGACCCTGTCTGTCCACGGTATTCGAAGCATTCTCCGGTAGGTCCACATTTCAAACGCTTGTAGACGGGTCTCACATTCTTTGGTGAGTGTCCACGCCTCTACCCCATACAAGAAAATGGGATTTCCCTAATTCAATTTAAATCTTTTACCAAAATCTGTGATTTCCCTAATTCAATTTAAATCTTTTACCAAAATCTGTTATTTCCCTAATTCAATTTAAATCTTTTACCGAAATCTGTGATTTCCCTAATTCAATTTAAATCTTTTACCGAAATCTGTGATTTCCCTAATTCAATTTAAATCTTTTACCAAAATCTGTGATTTCCCTAATTCAATTTAAATATTTTACCAAAATCTGTGATTTCCCTAATTCAATTTAAATCTTTTACCAAAATCTGTGATTTCCCTAATTCAATTTAAATCTTTTACCAAAATCTGTGATTTCCCTAATTCAATTTAAATATTTTACCAAAATCTGTGATTTCCCTAATTCAATTTAAATATTTTACCAAAATCTGTGATTTCCCTAATTCAATTTAAATATTTTACCAAAATCTGTGATTTCCTTAATTCAATTTAAATATTTTACCAAAATCTGTGATTTCCCTAATTCAATTTAAATATTTTACCAAAATCTGTGATTTCCCTAATTCAATTTAAATATTTTACCAAAATCTGTGATTTCCCTAATTCAATTTAAATATTTTACCAAAATCTGTCCTGGGTTTCATACTTTTAAGCCTAATATTTTAAGGGCCGGACTACTGCACGGCCGGTCTACCGAGATTCTATTGTAGAAACTATTTTTGTAGCCGTGGAACTAGCAGATCGAATGCAAATAATTTAACACTCCACCTGCCTGTTTTGGGAAAATTGAACATACTAACTTATATTCCTCGTATAATCCAAGTGTAATGTACGGAGTTAAATTTTAAATCTCTCATATCTTTTCCCATCAAACACTGTACCGAATACAAGGCATATTTTTAACATAACTTAGGTTATGTGAAGTTGTTTAAACTGATAAGGGAATAAGGGAGTAGCTGTCAGATCAAAGCACCAAAACCAGGATTAAATTACGTTAAAACATAATTACATGTTAATTTCTTTATGAAAAATTTTACCTACTCTAACAACTTTTAATTTTCTACGTTAATACCTCTTTTATCCGTCATTTTCACTGTAATGTAATTTTTTAATTTACTTTACAAACGTTGAAAATTAATCGTTAATTGTATTATTTTTATTTAATTTAAATGAATTTAATAAAGGGGTTGTTAGGATAAAGATAAACAAAGGTGGTTTATTAATATTAAATCAAATGATTTAACAACGTTTTATAATATTCTATTTGTTAGCTGCCATTTAAAAGCGTTTATTACCAAACGTTATATGAATTTAAATTTATGAATATATCCTTAGTTTTTTTTTTTTGTAATCCCTAATGTGTGTACGTTGCAATCAGTTGAATTGAGAACAATAAGCAACCCCATCACCCAATCAGATGAAGATGATGTGTATGACGTGCAAATGAGGTGTATTCTTGTACAGACGCAGGCCGACCATTCCTGAGAGAGTATGGAATTAATTGAACCCCAACCATCAAAGTACACCCACAACCACTGTCTAGTATTCAAATCCGTATAAAAGTAACTACCTTTACTAGGATTTGAACCAGGAACCTTCGTTTCCGAAAATCAGCTGTTAAACAGCTGATTTTTGCGACGACTTTGCAATAAACATAACCTTATTTTAATCATGAGTGATTTTTTTTTTTTTTAATCCCTAATGTGTGTACGTTGCAATCTGTTCAATTGAGAACAATAAGCAACCCCATCACCCAATCAGATGAGGATGATGTGTATGACGTGTAAATGAGACTGTGTAGTCTTCTACAGACCCAGGCCGACCATTCCTGAGAGAGTATGGATTCAATTCTGGCGAAAAATGGGAATTAATTTATCGTTTAAAGCATTGTCTATTGCACAAATTAAATTAATTGTCTTAAATCAAAATAATAAAAGTCCTTTGAGTACAATATGGCGCCAAAGCTTATTATGTATCACTCTTTTATATCTACAATTACAAAGTTCGTTAAAAAAAAATTAGTTCTTTATATCACGTAACAACATATTTTGTAGTTTTACTTACCCGCTTCACATTTCTGTTAACAAATCATGTTTGCATATAGTCGAATTTAGCTACTGTACTTTCCTTACGTTCTCTTGCCTATATGAATATATAAGCAGGAAAGTATCGTTTTCATGTCGATTAAGAAATCGAGTTTACACCGGATCTATACGTTTTCAGACCCCCTGAACCCACACAAACATGTTTTTAGCGATTGGTCTGTGTGTATGTACAAAATATCTCAATAACGGAACATCGTACGAACTTTAAACTTGAAACTTAAGTTACATACCACTACCGGACCCAAGACAAACATTTTCATCAAAATCGGTCAACCGGAAGTAGTAGTTTATTCGTACAATTTTTCACTTTTTTGCAATTTTCTCAAAAACTGGTCCTACAATTTTTTTTAAATCGCCTGGTTTACTCATTTTTTTTATGCTCTACAAGATAGGGTAGGCGCCATGTTTGCTGAAAGAGGCTGATTTTACGTAAGAGTGTTTTTACAAAAGTGTTTATAATCAAATTTATAGAAAATTAAAAGATCTACAACTTTTATTTATAGCATTTTTCTCTACAGAGAGTAGTTTAGTGTGAAAGAGTGATTTTCCGTATATTTAAGCCAAACTGAAGTTGATTTTCATTTTGCATCTTTCATATATATGATTAAAATTAGGTTATGTTTATTGAGGTTAGTTTTATTGTTTATTTCTAATGTTTTATTACTATTGTTCAGTTTATTGTTAATTATTTGCATTGGCAAGAGAAAGTCGTGTGAGTGTTTCACACTAGATTTTTTTTACTTTGAAGACGTCTACTGGCAATTTTATCGGATGTTTCAATAATCCGGATAATTTGATAATCCGGATGGCGTCCGGTCCCAATTAATCCGGATTATTGACGCTCTAATGTATAACGTAAATTGGTGGTCGGCTGTGTCTGAAGTAATCATGCACCCTTGTGGTTTACTTTTTACAATGGAAAGCATTTGGTTTCGCTCAGGGAAACATTTATTTTCATTTATTTTGGACACTCTTAAACGCATGTGCGGAGTGGAGGGTCACGTTGTCTTTTCTAGAAATAACAAAAAAGGAGTAAAAGGTGAAAAAGGTCGATCAGTTTGGTTTGTCGTGTTGATAAGAGATAAGAGGTAAGAAAGAGGTAAAACGACGACTCTGTGATCAATCTCAATCTACTACCATCTGGAACAGTTCAATGATTTTATCACCAGAGAAAGTTTCTTTCTCTACATTTTCGCTTAGTGTATGATTCTTCTTCTCTAAAGAAAAAAATCTGGTGTGAAACACTCACACAACTTTCTCTTGTCAATGCAAATAATTAACAATAAACCTAACATTAGTAATAAAACGTTAGAAATAAACAAAAAACTAACCTCAATAAACATAACCTTATTTTAATCATGAGTGAAAGACCCAAAATAACAATCTACCTCAGTTTGGCTAAAAAATACGAAAAATTACTCTTTTACGCTAAACTATGCTCTGTACAGAAAAATGATTTAAATAAAAGTTGTAGATCTTTTAATTTCCTATAAATTTGATTAAATACACTTTTGTCGTAAAATGCATACTAATGCCGAAATCTTAAAAAAAATCAATTTTTCACACGTTTTCGTGAGAAAAAAAAACAAAACGTTAATTACCGCTAAACTAAGCGTTATACAAAAAATGTTTGAAATAAAAGTTGTAGGATTTTAGATTCTCTACAACTACTTTTATATAAATTTTTGCGCTAAAATGCATAATAAAGCCGCCATCTTAAAAACGCAACGTTTATACGTGAAAACACCCTCACCAAGAATTTCAGCAAACATGGTGCCTACTCTATCTTGTAGAGAATAAAAAATTGAGTAAACCAGGCGATTTAGCAAAAAAATCGTAGGACCAGTTTTTGAGAAAATCGCAAAAAAGTGAAAAATTATACGAATAAACTACAACTTCCGGTTGACCGATTTTGATGAAAATGTTCGTGTCGGGTCCGGTAGTGGTATGTAACTTAAGTTTAAAGTTCGTATGATGTTCCGTTCTTGAGATATTTTGTATATATACACACACACACACACACACACACACACACACACACACACCAATCGCTAAAAACATGTTTGTGTGGGTTGAGGGGTCTGTTTACGTGTAGATCCGGTGAAGAGTTATTTTTTACAATCGACATGAAAACAATACTTTCCTTCCTATATACTTATATAGGCAAGAGAAAGTAAAAACAAATATTTATATTTCTGTTATTTTTTCAAGCAATGTCGTATTATTGTAATACAAACAAAATTCAATTGTTTTCAAGTATCAAAATAAAAGCATCTATTCACAAATTTATGTTCCTGTTCGTATTAAGAATAATTTATTGTATAGTTCTGCCGTTCTAAGTTAGCTCCTCCTTCTGTCAACAAACAAAAGCCACCTACTACAGGGTGCACGCTAGAGTCTACCACTTTACGGATCTTGTATTCCTAGAAAGTTAACTACTTTTTTAAATTATAAGCACTTAAAGTACTAAAAACATCAGTCATGATATAATGTAGGCGTAACAATTTCATTTATAAAAATACTTTTGAAAGTATTTTGTGTTACTTTTTAATCAGCGTGTACAGATTTTTATATAATGCGCATGCTCAGTGACGTCATTGTTTGTTTACATTAGGAGCAAACTAACAGAGGCTGGACTATAAATCAGGTATTGTGCGGCGGTTCCAAGCTCCGTGTAGTTGCGGGGTGAAGGGAAAGGGTGAGGTATAATGAATGAGTGACGCATGCTGGGAAAACGATTATTGTATTACTCTGATACAAAACATTCGTTTTTAAACTTTCCCTATTTAACATATTTGTTCGTATTTATTACATTTATTTATTTACATATTATTTTCGCTTGCCTATATAAATATTATATAGGAAGGAAAGTATTGTTTTCATGTCGATTTTTCTAAATCGAGTTTTCACTTGATCTACACGTTTTCAGACCCCCTGAACCCTCACAAACATGTTTTTAGCGATTGGTCTGTGTGTCTGTGTGTCTGTGTGTCTGTGTGTGTGTGTGTGTGTGTGTGTGTGTGTGTGAAATCTGACAACCGGAAGTAGTAGTTTATTTGTGTAATTTTTTACTTTTTTGCGATTTTCTCAAAAACTGGTCCTACGATTTTTTTTAAATCGCCTGGTTTACTCAATTTTTTATTCTATACAAGTTAGGGTATTTTTTCATAAAAAAATTATTTTTTTGGCGTAATTTAATGTTTTTTCTGGTAGATCTAGGCCTAAACTATTGAAAACCATAAAAAACCAAAAATGGAAATTTTGAGTTAAAGCCATCGTGTCCATCTCCCTTTTAACTTAAATATTTTCATACTGTTACTATACCAAAATGTATCCTTCATTACACATTACATTATTTTGTAGATGAGGAAGTTATAATAATTTTATTTTGAGTTATTAGAAGTTAAAAGGATAAGATGTGGGTTATTTTATGAATAAATTTGAAATTAATAACCGTAAATTAAACCTACCGGGTTGGTCTAGAGGTAAAGTCGTCGCCAAAACCAGCTGTTTAACAGCTGATTTTCGGAGACGAAGGTTCGGGTTCAAATCCTAGTAAAGGTAGTTAGTTTTCTACGGATTTGAATGGTGGACAGTGGTTGTGGGTGTAGTTTGATGGTTGGGGTTCAATTAACCATACTCTGTGAGTGTGTCTGTAGAAGACTACACAATCTCATTTACAGCTCCCTTATACACATCATCCTCATCTGATTGGGTGATGGGGTTGCTTATTGTTCTCAATTGAACAGATTGCAACGTACACATTTATTAGGAATAAAATAAAAATTACACATTCTGTTTGTAGATCAGGAAGTTATAATAATTTTATTTTTGAGTTATTAGAAGTTAAAAGGATAAGGTGGGGGTTATTTTATGAATAAATTTGAAATTAATAACCGTAAATATAAATCATTTTATGTCTTATCTAGTCTAAAGGTCAATTTAAGAAACCTTTTTCATAAAATTGAAGTAAAAATACAGCTACTGGTGGTATTTGTAATGTTTTATCGTACATTCATATAAATAAAACCTTCAGAAGATCGGTAGATGACGAAGGAGGTTAGAAATAAGTAAAGGAAGAGCGGAGGTTACGGGAGGGGACAGGAGGGAGTTTGTTGTACAATATTACACAAACACACACACACACAAGCCAAGAAGACATTTAATGGTAGCATTTTATTGTGGAAGACATCCCCTGTGTTATTCCCACAGGGTGGCATCTGTGTCGGCCACATTCAAAATGGCGGCAATATATTTTTATTAATCCGCTAGACACATTTCGGTATTTTTCTTCGGTATGTTTAGAATGTAGTACGTTACGTTACGTTACCTTTCCTGTATCTAGTCTACGGATATTTATCTACTTATATTCCCACAAGTACTTACATAATGTTCCCCCCCCCCTCTAGATTGATATACTTAAGTTACTTAGCCTACTAATACACACAACCGTTCAATTTTTAATCAATTATTTATATATTCCATTACTTCAATTTTTTTTTATTGGTAGAATTTTTTTAAGGTGTACTGTATGATGGTTTTAACTGAAAATTTGAATTTTCTGGATTTTTATGTTTTTCAATAGTCTACAGTCGGACCTCTATTTATCGAAATTCTCTATAAATCGAAGTATTTCCTGACTCCCGTGAAATTCTAAATGAAAAATGCTTCTGTATATCGAGAGGGAGAGGGGGGGGGGAGAGGGAGGTAGAGAGAGAGTGTGAGATAGATTGAGAGAGGGGAGAGGGAGGTAGATAGGGAGAGGGAGATAGAGAGAGAGTGTGTGAGATAGATTGAGAGAGAGGGGGAGAGGGAGGTAGATAGGGAGAGGGAGGTAGAGAGAGAGTGTGAGATAGATTGAGAGAGGGGGAGAGGGAGGTAGATAGGGAGAAGGAGGTAGAGAGAGAGTGTGAGATAGATTGAGAGAGGGGGAGAGGGAGGTAGATAGGGAGAGGGAGGTAGAGAGAGAGTGTGAGATAGATTGAGAGAGTTGGGAGAGGGAGGTAGATAGGGAGAGGGAGGTAGAGAGAGAGTGTGAGATAGATTGAGAGAGTGGGGAGAGGGAGGTAGATAGGGAGAGGGATGTACAGAGAGAGTGTGTGAGATAGATTGAGAGAGAGAGGGGGAGAGGGAGGTAGATAGGGATAGGGAGGTAGAGAGAGTGTGAGATAGATTGAGAGAGAGAGGGAGAGAGAAAACGTGAGGGGGTGATAGAGATAGGCATAGGGAGGTAGAGGGAGAGAGAGAGCGAGAGAGCAACGTGACAATACAGTACGTCAGTACGTTGACCACTGTGGTCCACGTACAAGAGTAGAGTGATACGTTTATACTATGTACGATCAAAAATATGTAAATACGACGAAGAAGTTTTCAAACGGGTACCTAAAACTGTTACGAGATGAAAACATGCCTAAGCAAAAGAGAAAAGTTTTTCTTGTTGTGGAGAATTGCCCTTCTTCACACCCGTGTTCACAATAAAACAAACTTTATTGTAAATAAATACTGTTTTAAGGTAATTAATATGGTTTCGGTCGAGTAATCTCACTTAATATAAGTAGCAGTGATAATGAAAAAAAAACAGCGTTTCTCTTTATCGAATTTTCTATGTATCGAATTTTTTATGAGGAACGTATAATTTCGATATATGGAGGTCCTACTGTAGTTCAGACCTATATCTACCAGAAAAATATTAAATTACGTCAAAAAATTATTTTCATGAAAATATGAAAGGCTGGACTAGAAAAGAAAATCTTGTTATTTATTTTCGGTTGCAATAGTCTATTAAAAATGAAAAAGTCAATAAAGAAAGAATTTTATCTTAATCGAACAGAAACTGGTAAAGTATAAAGTTAAAAGAGAATCATATTATAAAATATCTTCATCTTTTTGAAATTTGTTTGAAACTTATTAAAACTTTATAATTATTTTAGTTAAAATTACATCACTACATTCATTATTCTGACATGTCAATGGAGGATGTTCACATCAAATAATAATAATAGTAACAGTAATATAAGAACCGAGAGTTCTTTTTTTAAATTATTCCATTAAAGAAGTTTAGTCAGTTGATTGAAGTCCCGATAAAAATTGTAGATATCATTTACGCAAGAGGAAACATAAAAATT
This sequence comes from Catonia carolina, assembly GCA_035578175.1. Lineage (NCBI taxonomy): Eukaryota > Metazoa > Arthropoda > Insecta > Hemiptera > Achilidae > Catonia > Catonia carolina. The sequence goes on along the minus strand of JAQMRL010000003.1, from coordinate 1,218,715 downwards.
ACATTCGGTGAAAAATTGTACAAGACAAATAATAAATCTGTGGTATATTTCTATTTTATTTGAAAATTATTTGAATTTTTTTTTAAATTCCTAATTTGTGTACGTTGCAATCTGTTCAATTGAGAACAATAAGCAATGAGATGAGGATGATGTGTATGACGTGTAAATGAGACTGTGTAGTCTTGTACAGACCCAGGCCGACCATTCCTGAGAGAGTATGGTTAATTGAACCCCAACCATCAAAGTACACCCACAACCACTGTCTAGCATTCAAATCCGTATAAAAGTAACTACATTTACTAGGATTTGAACCAGGAACCTTCGTCACCGAAAATCAGCTGTTAAACAGCTGCTGATTTTGGCGACCACTTTACCTCTAGACCAACCCGGTTGGTTTGGAAATTATTTGAATTTTTTTTTTTTAATTCCTAACTTGCGTACGTTGCAATCTGTTCAATTTACAACAATGAGATGTGTATGACGTGTATAAGTATGGGATGAATGAATGTCCCATAGCCGAGCGAGTGAGAGGGAGATATGTGGCATAACTACGCATGCGCCCAAAGGTCTTTACCGTTATAATTCAAATCTGAAAACATACTACAGTCGTTATCTTGTTTGTTAGTTTACTGCATGCATAAACGCTTGCTCACAACAATGAGTAAAATTATACGACAATGTTATTGGAACGGCGCGTATGGGTTGTGCGAGTGAAAGCGTTATGCATTCTCTCACTCCCACGGCTAGGGGACTTCAGTTCATCTCAATACTGTAAATGAGACTGTGTAGTCTTGTACAGATCCAGGCCGACCATTACTGAGAGAGTATGGTTAATTGAACCCCAACCATCAAAGTACACCGGTAACCACTGTCTAGTATTCAAATTCGTATAAAAGTAACTACCTTTACTAGGATTTGAACCAGGAACCTTCGTCTCCGAAAATCAGCTGTTAAACAGCTGATTTTGGCGACTACTTTACCTCTAGACCAACCCGGTGGGTAATTTGAAATGAACATTATTACTTTCGCATGCTTATATAAATATATAGGAAGGAAAGTACAGTATTGAGGTGAACTAAAGTCCCCTAGGCGTGGGAGTGAGAGAATGCATAACGCTTTCACTCGCACAACCCATACGCGCCGTTCCAATAACATTGTCGTATAATTTTACTCATTGTTGTGAGCAAGCGTTTATGCATGCAGTAAACTAACAAACAAGATAACGACTGTAGTATGTTTTCAGATTTGAATTATAACGGTAAAGACCTTTGGGCGCATGCGTAGTTATGCCACATATCTCCCTCTCACTCGCTCGGCTATGGGACATTCATTCATCCGATATCTGTACCTATTGTTTTCATGTCGGTTTTTCGAAATTGAGTTTTCATCGGATATACACGTTTTCAAACCCCCTGAACCCAAACATCCAAAACATGTTTTTAGCGATTCGTCTGTGTGTGTGTGTGTGTGTGTGTGTGTGTGTGTGTGTGTGTGTGTGCGTGTGTATGTGTGTGACAAAAAATATTTCAAAAACAAAACAAAGTTGCAACTTTAAACTTTTAGGTAGCCTACTACTAAAGGACCCGACACGAAAATTCTTATCAAAATTGGTCAACCGGAAAAAGTTTATTCGTGTGATTTTTCAATCTTTTAAATTTTTTTCAAAAACGGATTCTACGATTACTTTTAAAATCATTTAATTTACTAAATTTTTATGTTCTACATGATAGAGTAGGCGCCATGTCTGCTGAAATGCTTGGGGAAGCTGTGCTCTTAGAAAAAAAATGTTTTTTTTAAGATTGTTGTTCTTCATTTCGAGATACAATCTTTATACTAAAACTTCTGTTGACCAAAAAACACAAACCTATTGTAATAAAAATTTAATTTCAGCTTTGCCTCTAACAAACAGGTTGAGTATTAAATTATTTGCTTTATTATTATAATTATTATTCGATCCGCTACTTCGAGGGCTACAAAAATTAGTTCTATTTCTTATCAGGTGGTCACCCAATTATATGAATGAAGCATTTAACAACAGAAGAGGTAGACCACTAGTCACTGTTATATCCTCTGAAAGTAATGAATTCAATATACATCCAGACTCTGTGGTGAATGAAGTGAAGGTGTCATGAAGGCAGAGTGGAAAATGATGCTTTTCAGAGGGCCTGATATGGTGATAAGCATACTCTTTCAACTCAGTGAGTTGTGGCAATGGTAAACCACCTGACTCCTTGTTTTACTTAGTAAAACCTCTGCAGGTTGAAACCGGCCTCTCGGCTGAAGACCAATTACAACGTAATGTTTTTAGATAGGCCTACGTATTAAAAATATTTAATAAATTACCTTTAGCAGCTAGGACGGTGCCAATAAAAAAAAAATCTCGTGTGAAACACTCACACAACTTTCTCTTGCCAATGCAAATAATTTACAATATAATTTAACATTAGTAATAAAATATTAGAAATAAACAAAAAACTAACCTCAATAAACATAACCTTATTTTAATCATGAGTGAAACACTCAAAATGAAAATCAACCTCAGTCTGGCTTAAAAATACGGAAAATCACTATTTCACGCTAAACTAGGCTCTGTAGAGAAAAATACGTTAAATAAAAGTTGTAGATCTTTAAATTTCCTATAAATTTGGTTATATACACTTTTGTCGTAAAATGCATACTAAGGCCAAAATCTTTAAAAAATCGATTTTTCACACGTTTTAATGAGAAAAAATCAGAAAATCGCTAATTACTGCTAAACTAAGCGTCATACAAAAAAATGTTTGAAACAAAAGTTGTAGGTTTTTAAATTCTCTACAACTTTTATTATATAAGTTTTTGCGCTAAAATTTATATTAAAGCCGTAATCTTAAAAAAACAACGTTTTTACGTGAAAACAGCCTCACCGAGAATTTCAGCAAACATGGCGCCTACCCTATCTTGTAGAGAATAAAAAATTGAGTAAAATAGGCGATTTTAAAAAAAATCGTAGGACCAGTTTTTGAGAAAATCGCAAAAAACTGAAAAATTATACGAATAAACTACTACTTTCGGTTGACCGATTTTGATGAAAATGTTTGTGTCGCGTCCGGTAGTGGTATGTAACTTAAGTTTCAAGTTTCAAGGTCGTACGATGTTCCGTTCTTGGGATATTCTGTTCACACACACACACACACACACACAGACCAATCGCTAAAAACATGTTTTTTGGGTTCAGGGGGTCTGAAAACGTATAGATCCGGTGAAAACTCGATTTCGAAAAATCGACATGAAAACAATACTTTCCTTCCTATATATTCATATAGGCAAGAGAAAGTAATAATTCAGAACACAAATTTGCTGCTGGTTGAAGCAGAAACCATTTTATGAGACGGAAGAATTTTTTCCAGGTCGAGTCGACATCGCTTTTTGACTATGATTGTCAGTTTTATTGTTGTGTGTTTTTTAAAAGTATAGGGTTACCTTTATTGTATTTTCTGTTATTACAGTAGACTCTCAAAAATCCGGATCGCGCTAGTCCGGACTCCGGATCTTCCGGACGATGATTGTTTTTTTTTACTTTATTTTCTGAAAATTTACAACTTTTAAATTAACAACCAGTAAAAAGTTTTCATGGGATTGGCCCGATGAACGATCATGCGATTAGCACTATAATTTGTGTGTATCTGCTTTTTAATAATAATTGCGTATACACATATAAAATGTATGTAAATGACATTTTTTGTCATTTAGGGCCCACAGTAGTTTTTCGTCGTCGGGAGCTCTTGTGTTTCAGTAAAATCTATGTTTATGATTTTACGAGGCATTTTATTTAATCCCAGAATCGTACTTTACTAAGCACAGTACCGTACTACAGTACATTTAGATTTCATTTAGTTGATCGTGTAATTACTCTATAATTGAGATATATATGACACATTTTGTTACATATTTGAAATCCGTAACTTTCAAATCTTACAAAGAGTGCAATCGAATCTTATTACGGTACAGTAGCGTTAAGTTTAGTCAATGTTTGTGCTTCGTATATTGAATAATTACAGTACCAGTAGCCTACTGTAATTTATTAGGCCTACAGTGTTTTAAAGTTTTTTCAGAAGCTCACTCTGTTCAAAACTCATTTTATTTTAAAGCAGATAGACTGCAGACAATTAGGCCTACATAGTATTAGTTTATCAATAGATAAGGCCTCCCCCATTCCTTTACCTGAAACAGTTCGAATCAAACAATCGAGCAGTGAGGGTCGTCCTGTCGCGCCGTGCGCTATTACGTGAAACCTGCGGACGTTCCGCCATCAGAGGATTTACGCTACTGTCACCCCAGATGCATCTGCGGGCTGCTGCAAGGGTTCAAGGTGACGATAAGAGGGAAAACGAGGTAAATGTGTCTTAATTCTAATATTCTGTATCCATATTTTCCTCTCCACCACCTTGGCCTATGTTTTTAGAGTTTTGTTTTAGTGCTATTTAAAGCTACCAGAGTTATCGAACACACTCTTATATTAGCAGATAAACGTTAATGCTTATTGTCATAATTATTCGCCATGAAGACGAAATTGCCAACCTCCGGGAAATCCGGATTTTTCGAAATCCGGACCGGTCGTCCGCCACATTAGTCCGGATTTCTGAGAGTCTACTGTAATATGTATATTTTAAGCTAAATTGTATTGACGCATTCTAATCTTTGTTAACAGCCATTGAATATACAATTATTATTATTATTATTATTATTATTATTAACAATTAGACAGTTGACAGAGTGCACTTTCAATGCAGTGAACTCTCTTTGTTATGATAATTTAGAATAGAAAGAAAATCCTTTGGGAAATTCATTCTCTAATCCGTCGTATAAGTAGCTAATTCTCCATTTTAGGGAACCAGGTTTATACCATTTTTGTACCAAATCTTGTATTGATCAAACAATACAAAATTTATTGTAGCTACTATTCAAAATATATTATTAGTAGCTATTGACGCTTGCCAGTATTAGAAAAGTCCCCAGGCCGCGGTACGAACGCTGCGCTGAGCAAGTTTGGTGATGGGGCCGCCATCTCGCTGCTTCCAAACCCGCAGGATTTGTTCTCAGGGTTGACTCCCCCAGGTTCCTCCGCCTCATCTGCCGTTGGGAAAAGTTTCCCTCTTCCGCCGTCAGAGTCGTTGACCATTTTTCACCTAGTAACCCTAGGCAGGGGCCCTCACAGGGTGCTACGATCCGGAGCCAGATGGACCCTGGTTTTTTTAACGAGGTGTTACTCCTCCCGCTCCTCCTTCCTCATCGTTTGCAAGATGAGGCCCCGGGCTTGCGACCGGCAATGGCGGAGTCATTATCCGAAATGAGGAGATAAGGAGAGAGTGTGATGCCCAGCCACTCTTGAGCATATTGAGAACCTACAGGAAAAATTGGTCAGATCATGTTGTAAGAATGTCACAAGACCGCCTCCCTCGATCTGCACTGCTCTCTAAACCAATCGGAAAGAGAAATATTGGTAGGCCGAGGAAAAGATGGACGCCGGAACAGGCTTGAATAGCCTAATCCATGAAGACGACGACGACGACGACGAGTAGCTATTGCCTGAGTCCCAGCTCTGTGTAGTTGTTGTGGAATGCAGTGCGTTGTTATAGTAGTGGTAGAATGAATAAGTGTTAGTAGTGTTACACAGCTATAGATGCATTTGTAGTGGTAGCGTCTACTAACTAGACTAAAAACATATTCTTATCATCTAGCGAATTAATTTAACAACTAACTACTACCGGGTTATTAACTTGTCGGATTCATTATATTTAACTTACCAATTCATATAAAAAAAATCTGGTGTAAAACACTCACACAACTTTCTCTTGCCAATGCAAATAATTAATAATAAACCTAACATTATTAATACAATATTAGAAATAAACAAAAACTAACCTCAACAAACATAACCTTATTTTAATCATGAGTGAATGACGCAAAATGAAAATCGAACTCAATTTGGCTTAAAAAAAAACGGAAAATTATACTTTCACGCTAAACTAGGCTCTGTAGAGAAAAATTCTATTAATAAAAGTTGTAGATCTCTTAATTTTCTATAATATTTATTATATACACTTTTGTCGTAAAGTGCATACTAAGGCCGAAATCTAAAAAAAATCGATTTTTCACACGTTTTCGTGAGAAAAAACAGAAAATCGCTAATTACCGCTAAACTAAGCGTTATACAAAAAAATGTCTGTAATAAAAGTTGTAGAACTTTACATTCTCTACAAATTGTATTATGTAAATTTTTGCGCTAAAATTAATATTGAAGCCGTAATCTTAAAAAAACACTTTTTTTACGTAAAAACGCCCTCAGCAAGAATTTCAGCAAACATGGCGCCTACCCTATATTGTAGAGAATAAAAAATTGACTAAATGAGGCGATTTTAAAAAAAATCGTAGGACCAGTTTTTGAGAAAATCGCAAATAGTGAAAAATTATACGAATAAACTACTAGGCCTACTCTCGGTTGACCGATTTTGATGAAAATGTTCGTGTCGGGTCCGGTAGTGGTATATACTTAAGTTTTAAGTTTCAAGTTCGTACGATGTTCCGTTCTTGAGATATTCCGTTCACACACACACACACACAGAGAGAGAGAGAGAGAGAGAGAGAGAGAGAAATCGCTAAAAACATGTTTTTTGGGTTCAGGGGGTCTGTAAACGTGTAGATCCGGTGAAAACTCGATTTGTTGTGATGGACATGAAAACAATACTTTCCTTTCTATATATTCATATAGGCAAGAGAAAGTAATATATAAATAAATGTAATAAATACAAACAAATATGTTAAATTGGGAAAGTTTGAAAACGAATGTTTTGTATCAGAGTAATAGAACAATGGTTCTCCCAGCATGCGTCACTTATTCATTCATTATACCTCACCCGTAACCTTCAACTTGCAACTCGAGTGAGCTTGGACCCGCACATTATCTTTCACAATATTGTTTATTTTACCTCCCGAAAAGCTGCAATCATGAAAGTGGAAGCGTGAAAAGTTAAAAGTGGAGTGAAACCGGGAAATATAATAAACCAGTTCATTTAATGAGCGTGACTGATGTTAGCAATGATGTTATTTCATTAATTAAATAAAGCATTGTTGAAATGTGGAATTTAAATTTATAACAGGTATTTAAATTATAAATCTATCAATGAGGATTTTAACCACCATTAAATTGTTCTTTCTTTAGTGATAAGTATTTTTATTTTAGGGGCAACAGATAAAAGCGTTGTTAGTGAACAAGGTTTCAGCTTTAGTATTATACGTTACAGCTAAAGCTAACTTTAAGCGAGCGGTAGAGGGGGGTGGTAAGGGGGAGTGAGTAGGTTTGAATGAGAGAGAGAGTTTAGAGGAGGCGCGTGATAAGTGGCGTTGTGTGGTGGCATTCAAGCCAAGCCTGTACCAGCAGCCGTGACAGGAACTAAGTTATCGCCGCTTCACGACCGCATAACCTCCTCGCATCTCCCGAACTATCTCCTCCTCCTCCACCTCCTTCTCCTCCACCTCCTCCTCCTCCACCTCCTTCTCCTGCACCACCTCCTCCTCCTTCTCCTTCTCCTTCTTCTTCTTCTTCTTCACCACCCGAAAGTGAACTATCCATCCTTATCCGACCCTTAACAGTCAAATCCACCCCCTCCTATCAACATACAACCCTTTCTATCTTATAACGAAATTCTACTGACCTCACTCTGTCAAATGAACAACGTATTAAATACCCGCATCTAGAACCGACTCTTAATCGGACATCGCAGCCGATTATGACAGGTTTGTTTGACTAGTACGTACCTTACCTTAAAATCTTCCTATCTTATCTTTCTATCCATGGATTTACCCAAAAACCTAATCAAATATTTGTCCAGTAGCCTACATCTTAAGGCTAATCCACAACTTGCATCTATAACTTGCTCTCTATATTTATTACCCGGCATGCATTGCTACGCCGCCGGTATATATTAAACCGGGAATATTTTTAAAAAAATCTTCTGTGACAAAAATCTTGTGTGAAAAAAAACATGTTTTTTGGATTCAGGGGGTCTAAAAACGTGTAGATCCGGTGAAAACTCGATTTCGAAAAATCACACAACTTTATCTTGCCCATGCAAATAATTAACAATAAATCTAACATTATTAATAAAACATTAAAAATAAACAAAAAACTAACCTCAATAAACATAATCTTATTTTAATCATGAGTAAAAGACGCAAAATTAAAATTGACCTCGGTTTGACTTAAAAATACGGAAAATCACTCTTTCACGCTGAACAAGGCTCCGTACAGAAGAATGCTCTAAATAAAAGTTGTACATCTTGTAATTTCCTATAAATTTTATTATATACACTTTTGTCATAAAATGCATACTAAGGCTGAAATCTTAAAAAATCGATTTTTTACACGTTTTCGTGAGAAAAAAACAGAAAATTGCTAATTACCGGTAAACTAAGCGTTATACAAATGTTTGGGATAAAAATTGTAGGATTTTAAATTGTCTACAACTTTTATTGTATACATTTTTGCACTAAAATGCATATTAAAGCCGCGATCTTAAAAAGCCGATTTTTTTACGTGAAAACAGCCTTACCAAGATTTTCAGCAAACATGGCGCCTACCAAATCTTATAGCGCATAAAAAATTTAGTAAACCAAGCGATTTTTAAAAAAAATCGTAGGACCAGTTTTTGAGAATATCGCAAAAAAGTGAAAAATTACACGAATAAACTACTACAACTTTCCGGTTGACCGATTTTGATGAAAATGTTCGTGTCGGGTCCGGTAGTGGTATGTAACTTAAATGTCAAGTTTCAAGTTCGTACGACGTTTCGTTCTTGAGATATTCTGTTCACACACACAGACACACACACAGATCAATCGCTAAAAACACAATTTTTGGATTCAGAGGGTCTGAAAACGTGTAGATCCGGTGAAAAATCGATAAGAAAACAATACTTTCCTTCCAATATAATATGCATATAGACAAGAGAAAGTAAAAAAACAAGTAATTAATGACAACTGTGAAATTAATTTGTACATTGACAAAAACATAACCTCGAACATGGCTCAATGTTTTTCTACATATTTCACAAAATATTCGGTAGATTTTACTGCAAGCATTTTTTATTTAACCTCATTAAAGCCTTAATGTAGGACATAAACATTATTTTCAATCTTTTAGGGCTAACTTTTTAAGGGTTTCAATAACCTAAAACCTGCACTGGTATCATAGTTATAACTATAACATTAAAAAAACTGCATGAAAATCGGTTCAGTAATTTATGAGTAAAGGGGAACATCTACGCAACATACACACACACACACACACACACACACACACACACACACATCCATAGAATTTTATATACAGTAAAATCTCTCTATTGCGGAACTGTATATAGTGGAAATCTCTCTTTAGCGGCATTATTTGCCGACCCCGACCCTTTCGTATACTATGATAATGTATTTAACTTTCGTTATAGCGGCACAAAAATCTCTCTATAGCGGCAAAAAAATATCTTCAGGATATGGATTTAGACGCCTATGTAGGGGCAGACAATGACGTAGCCACTTCAGCAGATGTTGGCGATGATGCAATAATCGAAAATGTCTTAGTCCAAAACAACGAGCAAGAAGGTGAAGCTGACGATGAAATAGAAACAAAAATGTTGTCCCTTCAAGTAAACAGACACTAGACGCTATTCTTGTTGTTTACACGTACTGTCATTGCCAATACGTAAATGAAAATTTACAAGTTTTAAATAAGATTGAAGACATGTTTTATGAATTGAAAACGAAACAAAATTTACAACTTATTTTACGAAATGAAATGTACTTCACAGTCATTGCTTCCTTAATAACGGAAAAAGATATACTGTACTGAGTATTTTTTTGTGTTTGTGTAGCCTATTTTTTAGGAGATTTTAATTGTATGTATCCTATGTTTATTACTGTTCAGTGAAAAATAGGTTTCAGTGCTAATTAATTTTAGGCTATCTATTACGGTATGTACTTTATGAATGATTATTGAAAAAAGTTCAATAAGAAAAGTGAAATTCTATTGTTAAACATTAGTAACACAACATCTAATAAAACCAGTTTGTATCCAAATTTCTTGTTAAGTTAATAACCTACACTTTATGTAGGTAATTAATTTAAATATCTCACTGTATTGAAGTAATCTACTGTATTAAACATTCGTCATAAAGTTATCTATTCAGTAGTTTTTCAAAAACTTATTTCATGCACCATTTACATACGTAGCTATATAAGTTATTTTGTACAGAAAAATTAGTACTCCAACTTCCCTCCTACCGTTAATTACTCGCTCTCTCTCTATAACGGAACTCTCTTTATAGCGGCCGGCGGTCCCTTCAATTCCGCTATAGAGAGATTTTACTGTATATAGATAACATCATAACATAATGAAGGAGATAAAGAAAAAAATCTGGTGTGAAACACTCACACAACTTTCTCTTGCCAATGCAAATAATTAACAATAAACCTAACATTAGTATTAAAACATTAGAAATGAACAAAAACTAACCTCAAAAACATAACCTTATTTTAATCGTGAGTGAATGACGCAAAATGACAATCGAACTCAGTTTGGCTTAAAAATACGGAAAATCACGCTTTCACGCTAAACTAGGCTCTGTAGAGAAAAATGCTCTAAACAAAAGTTGTAGATCTTTTAATTTTCTATAAATTTAATTATATACACTTTTGTCATAAAATGCATACTAAGACCGAAATATTAAAAAAACCGATTTTTCTCACGTTTTCGTGAGAAAAAAAACAGATAATCGCAAATTACCGCTAAACTAAGCGTTATACAAAAAAATATTTGAAACAGAAGTTGTAGGTTTTTAAATTCTCTACAACTTTTATTATATAAGTTTTTGCGCTAAAATTTATATTAAAGCCGTATTCTTAAAAAAACAACGTTTTTACGTGAAAACAGCCTCACCGAGAATTTCAGCAAACATGGCGCCTACCCTATCTTGTAGAGAATAAAAAATTGTGTAAAATAGGCGGTTTTAAAAAAATCGTAGGACCAGTTTTTGAGAAAATCGCAAAAAACTGAAAAATTATACGAATAAACTACTACTTCCGGTTGACCGATTTTGATGAAAATGTTCGTGTCGCGTCCGGTAGTGGTATGTAACTTAAGTTTCAAGTTTCAAGTTCGTACGATGTTCCGTTCTTGGGATATTCTGTTCACACACAGACACACACACACACACACACACACACACACACACACACACACACACACACACACACACACACACAGACCAATCGCTAAAAACATGTTTTTTGGGTTCAGGGGCTCTGAAAACGTATAGATCCGGTGAAGAGTGGATTTGTTAAAATCGACATGAAAACAATACTTTCCTTCCTATATATTCATATAGGCAAGAGAAAGTAAAAATATAACATAATCTGTAAAGAAGCTGTTTACAGTAAGGGACAATTGAGATAGCGGCGGACGATTGTATAAAAGTCGAGATAAGGTAGGCCTAACATTTGAGAAAACGTTCTTCACCTTTTCGATTGGTCTGTGTGTGTGTGTGTGTGTGTGTGTGTGTTCGTGTAAGGTGAATAAAACAGTAGTCAAATTTCCTACATTGACTCAATTATTTGTGAATCTATTCAACCATTCATTCATTCAATCAATCAAGGGTTGCGTCCTATATAAAACACCCGTTATAATAATGTTGTTGTTTAGGTCATCAGCCTGTAGGCTGGTTTGAACGTGTAGAAGTTTTACTAAGTAAGAGGAGGAGTGAGGTGGTTTACCATTGCCACAACTCACTCAGTGGAAAAGTACGCTTATCAGCATGCCGGGCCCTCTGAAAAGCATATATTTTCCACTTTACAAATGACACCTTCACTTCATTCACCACAAGGTCCAACTGTATAATAAAATTCATTACTTTCAGACGAGATAACACTGAATACTGTCTATTTTTACACCTCTACCTCTTCTGTTCTTAAATGATTCACTTATTTAATTGGCAGCTGACCATGTGATAAGAAACACAACTATTTATTTTAGCCTTGCAACAAACAGATTGAGTGTTATAATAATGATAATGATTATTAATTATGATGATAAATGATTTGAAATGTGTTTTATGGTGTTCGTAGAAGATCCCTATTCCAATTTATTGATTTAATTTTATATTTTTTTAAAAGAAAAGAAAATGTTCTTTTCTTCTTAATAGAATCCAGTTGCACATTTAGCAAATCCGTTTTACGTATTTTATTTACTGCAGTTAACCGATAAACAAGATATGTATAGGTTGCCACATTGCCACAGCTGTATCCCTGTAACTGAATCGTATTGTACTATTTTATAGACGGATATAATTTACCGGGTGACATTTATGGGCAAACCGAATAAGAAAGCTCTATTTTTTTTCTTTTTTTTCTACTTTAAACATTATCTGACAGATCAATAAATCATTAATATTTGTGGTGAATATTCAATTATGTTTTTACAACAGTTCTATCCGATACAATTTCGTCTGTCTGGATGATCAAAAAAAGGAAGATTATTCACGGGTTAAAAATTAAAAGTATTGTGACAGTTATCGCTAAAGTCTGTTTCGGGATCTCGGTAATTAAATAATTGATACACTAAAGTTTACAATTACAAATATTTATTACAACTAAAAGATTTACAAAATAAATAATAAACTAATTATAATGAAGTAATACAATAAATAACTCAATAAATTACTTAATACTACTTACAATACAAACCAAATTATATACAATGCACATTCACAATAAAACTGAATACAATATGCACAAATACAATACGACTGAATAACAATGCTTCGGAACCCCCCCCTCCCGTTGACCTGTTCTAACGGAGTTACCTTCGATAGCACAAGTATAGGGTGATTCAAAAAGAGCGCCGGTTTTGATATATCAAATTAAGAGATTTATTTTATTGAAAAACTGAAAATAAATACATCAACAAGTTCATCCTACCTTCCGATTTCATGTATGAAAAATGATGTCATGCATGTGTCCTCCTCTACTGCGCTGGCACGCATCAACTCTGTCCATGAAATTGGATATTACTGCACGACAAGTTTCGACTTCCATTTGCCCGATAACCCGTCGAATTTCCTCCTTCAAGTCATTGATGTTTCGGGGTTTATTGGCATACACCAATGACTTCAGATGACCCCAAAGATGAAAGTCACAAGGCGTCAAGTCACACGACCTTGGTGGCCATTGATGGTCGGAATTACGAGAAATTATGCGATCCTGGAACCGTTCACGGAGCAACAACATTGTTTCTCGTGCAGAAACTGAATTTTATACGGGTGATATTGGAGATCGTACCGAAGAATTCTCCGTACAGAAGAACATCGTAAACCCAATTGTTGAGAACGGTGACGTATTGATTTTGCTGGGCTAACAGCCACACTGTCACGAACCAACGCAACGTTCTGCTCAGTTCGGCCAGAACGACGACGTCCGGAACTTTTAAGGTCGACTGTTGAACCCGTCTCAAAAAACTTTTTCATGAGCCTGCAAACTGTTGATTCATTCGGTGCTTCATTACGTCCTAGAGTACCGCGAAGTCGCCTGACAGTAGCCGCATAACTCTCTCCACTCTGGTAAAATGTTTTGACGATTAACACTCGTTGTGCAATAGTAAACTTCTCCATGGTTAGACACAGACTGCGAGAGTACTACACTGCGAACATGAGAAACTACAACTGAATCGTCAATCGGAATGTTCTCCGAAATAGAAATGAGGTCTAACAATGTTGCCAACCGATAAACAAAAATTTACCAGCCGTTTAAAAACCGGCGCTCTTTTTGAATCACCCGTTAGTAAACACTCGTCAAATATCAAACGAATACTAACTCTCGACCGCACCCGGGGCTCCCTTTATATAGGTTAGATGAAAGAGGTTTCTCGAAGTACACAGAAAATCGATCAAAAAGATAATTCCAGAGTGGCAGAGAAATTCCATGAAAATAATAAAGTACAAAAAACCCTTTTTACTGGAAAAGTCTTAACTTTTGTAAACAAGTAAATAGATCTATTTTAAATAAAAAGTGTTACACGTAACTGCCCCTTTCATAAATAGTTGTACCACAATAACCTTTTATGAATAGGTATCCTTTTATAGCTAACCCTATTGTTACTTTTTCACTCTATTATCTACTTTTTACCATTTTACTAAAAATTTCGCGAACCATGGCCTTCTTCGATATTGTCACAATATAATTAGCCGCCTCGGTAGCGTAGTGGTTAGCATACTAGCTTTCAAAGCGGAGGCCCAGGGTTCGATTCCCGGCTAGAGTCTGGAAATTTTCACAAGTCACTGGCTAATAAAATAATTTATTATTTACAGAGGAGATAACTGTGACTAGTGTCTTTTACTCCTAAACGTCTTCTATTGTTAAATGGTTCAAAAAAGAAAGAGAACTATTTTTTACTTTTCCTTGCCTGTGTAAAATGTATATGAAGAAAAGTATTGTTTTCATGTCGATTTTTCGAAATCGAGTTTTCACCGGATCTACACGTTTTCAGACACCGTGAACCCAAAAAACATGTTTTTAGCGATTGGTCTCTGTGCGTGCGTGTGTGTGTGTGTGTGTGTGTGTGTGTGTGTCTTTGTGTGTGTGTGAACAGAATATCTCAAGAACGGAACATCGTACGAACTTGAAACTTGAAACTTAAGTTACATACCACTACCGGACCCGACACGAACATTTTAATCAAAATCGGTCAACCGGAAGTAGTAGTTTATTCGAGTAATTTTTCACTTTTATTGCGAATTTCTCAAAAACGGCTCCTACTACTTTTTTTTTTTTTTAAATCGCCTGGTATACTAAATTTTTTATGCTCTACAATATAGGGTAGGCGCCATGTCTGCTGGAATTCTTAGGGAGGTTGTTTTCACGTAAAATATTGTTTTTTTAAGATTGCGGCTTTAATATGCATTTTAGCGCAAAGTGTATGGAATAAAAGTTGTAGAGAATTTAAAATCCTACAACTTTTAATTCAAACATTTTTTTGTATAACGCTTAGGTTAGCAGTAATAAGCGATTTTTTTGTTTTTTCTGACGAAAACTTGTGAAAAATCAATTTGTTTAAGATTTCGGCCTTAGTATACCCTTCATTTTACGACACAAGTGTAATCAAATTTATAAGAAATTAAAAGATCTACAACTTTTTTGTGAGCATTTTTCTCTATAGAGCCTAGTTTAGCGTAAAAGAGTGATTTTCCGTATTTTTTAGCCAAACTGAAGTTGATTTTCATTTTGCGTCTTTCACTCATGATTAAAATTAGGTAATGTTTATTGAGGTTAGTTTTTTTGTTTATTTCTAATGTTTTATTGCTAATGTTAGGTTATATTGGTCATTATTTGCATTGGCAGGAGAAAGTTGTATGAGCGTTTCACACCAATTTTTTATATTTTATTACAATTATTTCATCGACCGTTTTTGGAATAATGTTACAATACAAAAGATTTTAGATTTCTTTTAAACGGTCGTTTTCCACACTGTTCGTTTTGTATTGTGACACTTATTGCTAAGGTCCGTTTCGGGATCTAGGTTATTAAATAATTAATACACTAAATTTTACAATTACAAAGATTTATTACACTAAAAGATTACAAAATAAATAATTCAACTAATTATAATTAAGAAATACAATAAATGATTTAATGATTCACTTAAAATAAATAACAAACATTAAATAACTTAATAACTTACTTAGCCTACTTACAATCACTTTTATAGATTACACTAACATACAACACAAACTGAATTCACAAAACTACACATTAACTTTACAATACACACACAACAAAGAGACGGTCAAACAATCTTACTCGGATACGTAATCTGTTTACGCACCTCGACAATCAAACGGCAAAGATCACACGAATACTGACTGGACCGCGCCCGGGGGCCTCCTTTTATTATCATTCACAAGGATCGTTCGAGAACAAAGTAGAGAAATCTACTCAAGTACAAAAATAACTCTTTATTAATTAATGCTAGAAAAATCCTTTTGTTAACAAGTCAACTATTGTAAATAGAAAACGTAAACAACCGCATAAACAACTTCATAAAAATACCCTTTTTACTTTATCTTGCCTATATGAATATATAGGAAGGAAAGTATTGTTTTCATGTCGATTTTTCGAAATCGAGTTTTCACCGGATCTATACGTTTTCAGACCCCCTGAACCCAAAAAACATGTTTTTAGCGATTGGTCTGTGTGTGTGTGTGTCTGTGTGTGAACAGAATATCTCAAGAACGGAACATCGTACGAACTTGAAACTTGAAACTTAAGTTTACATACCACTACCGGATGCGACACGAACATTTTCATCAAAATTGGTCAACCGGAAGTAGTAGTTTATTCGTATAATTTTTCAGTTTTTTGCGATTTTCTCAAAAACTGGTCCTACGATTTTTTTTTAAATCGCCTATTTTACTCAATTTTTTATTCTCTACAAGATAGGGTAGGCGCCATGTTTGCTGAAATTCTCGGTGAGGCTGTTTTCACGTAAAAACGTTGTTTTTTTAAGATTACGGCTTTAATATAAATTTTAGCGCAAAAACTTATATAATAAAAGTTGTAGAGAATTTAAAAACCTACAACTTCTGTTTCAAACATTTTTTTGTATAACGCTTAGTTTAGCGGTAATTTGCGATTTTCTGTTTTTTTCTCACGAAAACGTGAGAAAAATCGATTTTTTTAACATTTCGGTCTTAGTATGCATTTTACGACAAAAGTGTATATAATTAAATTTATAGAAAATTAAAAGATCTACAACTTTTGTTTAGAGCATTTTTCTCTACAGAGCCTAGTTTAGCGTGAAAGCGTGATTTTCCGTATTTTTAAGCCAAACTGAGTTCGATTGTCATTTTGCGTCATTCACTCATGATTAAAATAAGGTTATGTTTTTGAGGTTAGTTTTTGTTCATTTCTAATGTTTTAATACTAATGTTAGGTTTATTGTTAATTATTTGCATTGGCAAGAGAAAGTTGTGTGAGTGTTTCACACCAGATTTTTATAACACACAATACCCTTTTATAATAGGCGTTCTCTTTATGGTTAAAACTGTCATTTATAAAACTGATCTTATTGTGTAAGTTATTGTTACTCGTATTTTATTATTTCTTAACTATGTTTATGAATGGAATTCTGGAAGATTCGTGAGCGATCCCGTCGTTTCTCGATCTTGTTACAGTATTTTTAACATTTTCTTTATTTGGCCTCCGGGCCAGCCTAGTCAGTCAGCTGGTAGACAGTTGCTATTATTTATTAAGTAACACCGGCTGGGCAAGCGACTTTGTATGGTGACCAGTTCTGACAGCCATCCATGAACAAACTCTACTGGGAGTCCCTGTTCAAACTCATGCCTTATTCACGTCAAATAATACAGCAAAAGCAGCGATCAAATTGGGTAGTTGTCAATAATTCACAGTTCCCGATAACAAATAAAAACTAACAAAAAATTAATTTTGTTTATTTATTTAACCCACCGGGTTGGTCTAGAGGTAAAGTCGTCGCCGTGAGTCAGCTGTTTAACAGCTGACTCACGGCGACGAAGGTTCCTGAATAAAACCGTAGTAAAGGTAGTTACTTTTATACGGATTTGAATGCTAGACAGTGGTTACCGGTGTACTTTGATGGTTAGGGTTTAATTAACCATCACGGCGACGAAGGTTCCTGAATAAAACCGTAGTAAAGGTAGTTACTTTTATACGGATTTGAATGCTAGACAGTGGTTACCGGTGTACTTTGATGGTTGGGGTTTAATTAACCATACTCTCTCAGGAATGGTTGACCTGAGTCTGTACAAGACTCATTTACATGTCATACACATCATCCTCATTTAATTGGGTCATAGGGTTGCTTATTGTTCTCAATTCAACAGATTGCAACGTACACAAACTAGGGATTACAAAAAAAAATTGGGTAGTTGTCATTAATGTACAGTTCCCGATAACAAATAAAAACATAAAAAAAAAATTTGTTTATTTATGGAGAAACTTTTAACTTTTATCGTTGGGACAATGAGTGAGTTGTGAAAAACGATCACGTCTGCTGCATGTAGTTGTTACGCTACGCTGTGTATTGTATAACGAACGACAGAATACGTTAATAGACAGTTGAGCTTATTTAAGTTGTAAGTTGTATTTCCGTTTGAAATGTAAAAAGCACTTTTTAATAGAATACATGACACCGTTCATAAAATGGCGCAGTCTCTCAGAAAAACTCTCCTTTCTTTACCCTATAGTACATTTATTACACTTGATTCTTATAATAGTAAAACTCGCCACTCCAGCGGCGCTTAGCGCAGCTTAAGTGTCTCGACCTCAGAGGGGTGGATCAGAATTCATAAGCGGATCAGAACCATTTGCCACAAGGTGAAGTTCGGCCGCCAAAGGTGCTGGGTGGATCACAATATTTAGAAATTTCAAGATATGAAAGTTTAAAGTTTAAAAATTTAAAATTTGAAGATTTGACAATTTTAGGGTAATGTTTAAAGTTTTAAAATTTCAACTTAAAATGTTGTGGTTTGAATGTATGTTAGTTTGAGTTTTTTGTTTTCTCATGCGACCTAAACATTTTCGGGTTACAAAATTTTTATGTAATTTTCTTCGCTAAATAACATGTCGTTTAAAAAATATTTGTATTCCGAAAATTTTAAAATTTTTGTTGGGGTAGTAATCACCATAGGACCCCGCCTAAAATTTAATAAATTTTTCGTGACTCTAGGGGTATGTGTAACGTTTTGTTAATAAACGTTTGCGAAAAACCGTTATGAAGGTGTAAAGAAAGAAAAACGTGAAAACGGCAAGCCCTAAAAGCCGGAATGCTAGTGTTTTGAGTTTTCTTAGCGAAGAGGTAGGTTAAGGAAAACTTTAGTTACATAGCCTTGAAGTACTTTGGAAGAGGCACAAAAAATATTCTATACAATTATTGAGCTTATTTAAATTGTAAGTTATTTCCGTTGGAAAAGTAAAAAGCACTTTTTAATGGAATACAACATGACACCGTTCATACAATGCGCTATCTCTCAGAAAAACTCTCCTTTCTTTACCGTTTAGTACATTTATTACACTTGATTCTTATAATAGTAAAATTCTAGCAGTAGCATTATATTAATTAAATCTAGTACTCTTTACACTGTTAGTACGTTACTATATAAGTACAGACTGTTCAAAAAGTTTTCACTGATAAATTTTCAAATTTTTTTATGAGAATTTATTTCTGTATTACTGTAAAGCTATGATCTACTAAGTAAACTCTAATGCCAAACAGGTATATTTCAGCCGTTGTTAGTTTGCTGCTACTGTCAACAAACAAAAGCCAGCTACTACAGGGTGCACGCTAGGGTCCACCTCTTTACGGATGTCGTATTCCTATTAAGTTAACTATTTTATAAATTATAACTACTTAAAACATCAGTCAATATATGATGTACGGCTAACAATTTAATTTATGAAAATACTTTTAAAATTACTTTGTTGTTACTTTTTAATCAGCGTGTACTCATTTTTACTTTCTTTTGCTTATATGAATATATAGAAAGGAAAGTATTATTTTCATGTCGATTTTAAGAAATCGAGTTTTCACCGGATCTATACGTTTTCAGACACCCTGAACCCACACAAACATGTTTTTAGCGATTGGTTTGTGTGTCCGTGTGTGTGTGTGTGTGTGTGTGTGTGTGTGTGTGTGTGTGTGTGTGTGGGCGTACAAAATATCTCAAGAACGAAACATCGTACGAACTTCAAACTTGAAACTTAAGTTACATAC
Source organism: Catonia carolina (assembly GCA_035578175.1). Taxonomy (NCBI): domain Eukaryota; kingdom Metazoa; phylum Arthropoda; class Insecta; order Hemiptera; family Achilidae; genus Catonia; species Catonia carolina. The sequence goes on along the minus strand of JAQMRL010000003.1, from coordinate 1,198,887 downwards.
CACTACCGGACCCGACACGAACATTTTCATCAAAATCGGTCAACCGGAAGTAGTATTTTATTCGTGTAATTTTTCACCTTTTGGCGATATTCTCAAAAACTAGTCCTACGTTTTTTTTTAAAATCGCCTGATTTACTAAATTTTTTATTCTGTACATGATAGGGTAGGCGCCATGTTTCCTGAAATTCTGGGTGAGGCTGTTTTCACGTAAAGAAATTGTTTTTTTAAGTTTACGGCTTTAAAATGCATTTTAGCGCAAAAGTTTATATAATAAAAAATGTAGAGAATTAAAAATCCTACAACTTTTATTTCAAACATTTTTTTGTATAACGCTTAGTTTAGCGGTAATTAGCAATTTTCTGTTTTTTCTCACAAAAACGTGTGAAAAATTAAATTTTTAAAGATTTCGGCCTTGGTATGCATTTTACGAAAACTTGTGAAAAATTGATTTTTTTTTAGATTTCGGCCTTTGTATGCATTTTATGACAAAAGTGTATACGAGTATAATCAAATTTATGGGAAATTAAAAGATCTATAACTTTTATTGAAAGCATTTTTCTCTACAGAGCCTAGTTTAGCGTGAAAGAGTGATTTTCCATATTTTAAAGCCAAAAAGGTCGATTTTTATTTTCTGTCTTTCACTCATGATTAAAATAAGGTTGTTTTTTGAGGTTAGATTTTTGTTTATTTCTAATGTTTTATTACTAATGTTAGGTTATATTATTTAAATTACTTGCATTGGCGAGAGAAAGTTGTGTGAGTGTTTCACACCAGATTTTTATATAATGCGCATGCCCAGTGACGTCATTATTTGTTTACATTAGGAGCAAACTTTTTATTTGCACTCTATCTGCTAGTTCCACGGCTAACAGAACAAAATGTTTGTCTCTCTTACCAGTCACATTCTGGTGACTAACTGGTGTATTATACTGGGTGACTTTGTGAGTCACCCAGAATTTTACCCAGGGAGGTGGAGGCTTCAAGTGGCCAGGCGGTTGCGGCCTCCTTCCTTGGGACTGGACGAGGACGCCTCAATTGATTCCAACACTATTTCTCCCATCGTAAGGGAGTGAAGTAAACATGAGTTTTTCTCGCCACCTCGGATATATAAAAAAAATCAGGTGTCAAACACTCACACAACTTTCTCTTGCCAGTGTAAATAATTAACAACGAACCTAGCATTAGTAATAAAAAATTACAAATAAACAAAAAACTAACCTCAATGAACATAACCTAATTTTAATCATATATAAAAGACGCAAAATGAAAATTGATCTCAGATTGCCTTAAAAATACGAAAAATCTGGTGTGAAACACTCACACAACTTTCTCTTGCCAGTGCAAATAATTTAAACAATATAACCTAACATTAGTAATAAACCATTAAAAATAAACAAAAAACTAACCTCAAAAAACATAACCTTATTTTTAATCATGAGTGAAAGATGCAAAATGAAAATCGACCTGTTTGGCTTCAAAATACGGAAAATCATTCTTTCACGCTAAACTACGCTCTGTAGAGAAAAATGCTCTAAATGAAAGTTGTAGATCTTTTAATTTCCTATAAATATAATTATATATACTTATGTCGTAGAGTGCATACTAAGGCCGAAATCTTAAAAAAAATCGATTTTCCACACGTTTTCGTGAGGAAAAAAAATAAAATCGCTTATTACCTCTAAACTAAGCATTTTACAAAAAAATGTTTAAATAAAAGTTGTAGAATTTTAAATTCTCTACAACTTTTATTATATACATTTTTGCAGTAAATTGCATATTAAAGCCGTAATCTTAAAAAAACTATGTTTTTACGTGAAAACAGCCTCACCCAGAATTTCAGCAAACATGGCGCCTACCCTATCTTGTAGAAAATAAAAAAGTGAGTAAATGAGGCGATTTTTAAAAAAATCGTAGGACCAGTTTTTGAGAATATCGCAAAAAAGTGAAAAATTACACGAATAAACTACTATTTCCGGTTGACCGATTTTGATGAAAATGTTCGTGTCGGGTCCGGTAGTGGTATGTAACTTAAGTTTCAAGTTTCAAGTTCGTACGATGTTCCGTTCTTGAGATATTTTGTATACACATACACACACACACACACACAGACCAATCGCTAAAAACATGTTTGTGTGGGTTCAGAAGTCTGAAAACGTATAGATCCGGTGAACACTCGATTTCGAAAAATCGACATGAAAACAATACTTTCGTTCCTATATTTTCATATAGGCAAGAGAAAGTAAAAACTTTGAAAAGCTTTTGGTAAATTATTTGGCTATAAGGTTGGTAAAATAAATAATTTCGTGGATTGAAAGTACTTTTTAAGCTTCCTGTAAGAATTGTAAAGTAAAATGGAGAAATGAAAAGTACCACTGCTCGGCATGTTTTTATATTACTTCATTTTGAAATTGTACGCTATAGTCTACGGTCATTAGAAATAGAACGGTAAGCTATTATATTACTGTCCAACAATTTATTCTTATTCGAGTTCTTACGACTTATTTTTCTAATAAAGGTACTCTCTCTTTACCTTTATAAAATGACAATTTTATTAACAGCGTTTAATTTCTCCTCTTTAAATTAATGACTGTAGTTACAGTGCACGCCAAGAAAGAAGTATGTTGGGTTTGAACAAATGTATTTTTACTTTCTCTTGCCTATATGAATATATAGGAAGGAAATTATTGTTTTCATGTCGATCACAACAAATACACTCTTCACCGGATCTATACGTTTTCAGACCCCCTGAACCCACACAAACATGTTTTTAGCGATTGGTCTGTGTGTGTATACAAGGAACATCGTACGAACTTGAAACTTGAAACTTAAGTTACATACCACTACGGACCCGACACGAACATTTTCATCAAAATCGGTCAACCGGAATGAGTAGTTTATTCGTGTAATTTTTCACTTTTTTGCGATTTTCTCAAAAACTGGTCCTACGATTTTTTTTAAAATCGCCTGGTTTACTCAATTTTTTATTCTCTACAAGATAGGGTAGGCGTCATGTTTGTTGAAATTCTGGGTGAGGCTGTTTTTACGTAAAAACAAAGTTTTTTTAAGATTACAGCTTTAATATGCATTTTAACGAAAAAAATTATATAATAAAAGTTGTAGAGAATTTAAAAACCTACAACTTTTATTTCTAACATTTTTTTGTATAACGCTTATTTTAGCTGTAATAAGCAATTTTTTGTTTTTTTCTCACGAAAACGTGTGAAAAATCTATTTTTTTAAGATTTCTGCCTTAGTATGCATTTTATAATAAAAGTGAATATATTCAAATTTATAGGAAATTAAAAGATCTACAAGTTTTATTGAGAAAATTTTTCTCTACAGAGCCTAGTTTAGCGTGAAAGAGTAATTTTCCGTATTTTTAAGCTAAACTGAGGTCGATTTTCATTATGCGTCTTTCATATATGATTAAAATTAGGTTATGTTTTTTGAAGTTAGTTTTTTGTTTATTTCTAATGTTTTATGACGAATGTTACGTTTATTGTTAATTATCTGCATTGGCAAGAGAAAGTTGTGTGAGTGTTTCACACCAGATTTTTTAAAATACCGAACGGAAATTTTTGAATAATACATCAAATAAAAGCTTATTACTTTCTACTTAATATGTGCGACAAAAATTTTAATATTTAACGATTAGTAGTCAATGTACATGCCCAAAACGGGCAGGTGGAGTGTTATTTTAATTGCACTCTATCTGTGTGGTCCAGGGCTAAAAAAAATAGTTTTGTTTCTTATCACATAGTCAGCCACTAATATGACTGAACTATTTAACAACAGAACAGGTAGAGGTGTGTTAGGTGACACTAATCACAGTTATCTCCTCTGAGAGTAATTAATTTCACTATGCAGCCAGACCCTGTGGTGAATCAAGTGAAGGTGTCATTTGAAGGGTGGAAAGTGAGTGCTTTTCGGAGGTCCTGGCATGCTGATAAGCATACTTTTTCAACTCAGTGAGGAAGGCAATAGTAAACCATCTTACTCTTCGTTTTTACTTAGTAAAACCTCTAGAGGTTCAAACCAGCCTTTCGGCTGTTCACCTAAACAAAACTGGCAAAGATACGTATAAAAAGTAGCCTACTGAGTTTTTGATTTTTTAGCCGACTGTACTTGAAGCCTGATTACCGCTGTAGTAAAAGCCTGCCACTTAAAAAATTTAATAGAATTTTCTATTTTCATTACACCTCTATTTCTGTTTTATTGGTAATAATTATACACGATATGAATAAAAATATCTTATACTTGCTTAACAATAGTGTTGTAAAAGTGCATGGTTCAGTTCAAAAAATCATTTCACAATATTTACGTGCCGGCCGCTTTGGTGTAGTTGGTAACGTGCTCGCCTCTCATCATGCGGTCTTGGGGTTCGAATCCCATTCAGGCACGGCATATTTTCATACGTTATAAAAAATCATTTCATCCTTCACCGTCTGTATTAGCAGTAATTGCAGAACAGTCGGACGTTAAACCAAAGAAGAAAAACAATTTTACGTGGAGCCGAAAGACATTTTTTTAATGACCACCGCTGTATTAAAAGTAAAAATCGGATTTTACTTTCTTCAAAATATTCACTTTATAGAGAAAAGTGTGACGTTTTGACTTAAATTATAGCCAATTTTTATATTTATTCTGTATGAAGTAACGTACGTTTTAAAAATGCTTAAAATAAAGCAAGCAACTTTTATGCATAAATTTCCCGTATTTTATTCTAATACTTTCTCTTGCCTGTATGTATATGTAGGAAGGAAAGTATTGTTTTCATGTCGATTTTTCGAAATTAACTTTTCATCGGATCTACACGTTTTCAGACCTCCTGAACCCAAAAAACATGTTTTTAGCGATTGGTCTGCGTGTGTGTGAACAGAATATTTCAAGAACGGAACATCGTGCGAACTTGAAACTTGAAACTTAAGTTAGATACCACTAGAGGAACCGACAGGAACATTTTCATCAAAATCGGTCAACCGGAAGTAGTAGTTTATTCGTGTAACTTTTCACTTTTTTGCGTTTTCCCAAAAAACGTTCCTACCTTTTTTTTCCAAATTTGCCTCATTTACTACATTTTTTACGCTCTACAAGATAGGATAGGCGCCATCTGCTGAAATTTTTGGAGAGGCTTTGGTTGTTTTTTTAATGTGCTGCCTTTATATGCATTTCCGGGGCAAAAGTAAATATAATTAAACTTGTAGAACATTTTAAAAACCTACAACTATTATTATTTAGGCATATAGCCTGTAAGTTATAAGTTTTAAAAAAAGTTTGTTTAATATTTGTTGTTATTTAGGATATCGCCCGAAAGGCTGGTTTGAATGTCTAGAGGTTTTACTAAGTAAAAATGAGGAGTAAGGTGGTTTACCATTGCCTTCATCACTAAGTAGAAAAGTACGCTTATCAGCATGCCGGGCCCTCTGAATAGCACATATTTTGCACCCTGCAAATGACACCTTCACTTCATTCACCACAGGGTCCAACTGTATAATGAAATTCATTACTTTCAGAGGAGATAACTGTGATTAGTGTCACAGTACACCTCTACCTCTTCTCTTATTAAATGATTCAGTCATTTAATTGGGTGACCATGTGATAAGAAACAGAACTATTTATTTTAGCCCTGCAACGAACAGATTGAGTGTAAATAATTTGACACTCCACCTGTCTGTTACGGGCACGTTTACTATTTATTATAACTAACTCCCGAAAGAAACTGAATTTAATTGTTACAATATGTACGACTAGCGTGCTCCGTCGTGGCTTTGCACGCGAAAAATGGTGTAATCACTTATTTTTTAATATGTAGCAGATATCTACCGTTGAATAAAATAAAAGGCAAAATAAAATATCAAAGCAATTGATCACTCACCAATTAAAAGAAAATTTAAAAAAATGAAAGAAACACGCAACTTTACTTTTATAAAATACTTAACAATACAAAATCGTATCTACATTATAATTATGATGTTGTTACCAGCTGATCCTTAGCACCACGTCGCTATTTGCTAAATCATATCACTTTATTTGAATCACATCAGCTGGTTTAAAAGCACCAGATTATCTAACCTCATAAAAAGCCTTAATGTAGGACATAAACATTACTTTCAGCCCCTTTAGGGCTAAATTTTTAAGGTTTTCAATAGCCTAAAACCTGCACCGGCATCATAGTTACAACATAAAAAAACTGCATGAAAAATTAGTTCAGCAATTTAGGCGATAAAGGGGAACATACACACACACACACACACACATACATCAAATTTTATATAATATAGATAGAACACTAGACGAGCTGTGTATTTAGAATTAATTACCGTATTCAGGGTAAGCGAAGATTAGTTATTTTTATAAGAGACATTCACCAGAATTGTATAGTAGCTGATTTGACGTCAACACCAAGAAAAGGGAGTTGGTAATGAGGCCAACCGTCATAAATTTTAATATAATTGTGTGTACAGGGGGTGTTCAGGGGGGATGATCCTAATTAAGAATAAATGTAAATATAGAGAAGGGAAATTCAGGGGATGTTGTCACTAAATATAAAGAAAGAATCAAAGTTTGTAATCGTGGTGGTAGTTTTTAAATCCTATTTCAAGGGTTTATTTTTCAATCTGTCTCAGTTGTCTGCGTTGTGTTAAAGTATAAATAAATCTAGTTATAGTTCACAGATAAATAGTGCAACTGTCACTGAACGAATTGTATCTACAGTCCAGCCTCTCTAGTTGCTCCTAATGTAAACAAATAATGACGTCACTGAGCATGCGCATTATATCAAAATATGGTACCCGCTGATTAAAAAGTAATAAAAAAATACTTTCAAAACTATTTAAATACAAAATACTTTTAAAAGTATTTTTATAAATGAAATTGTTATGCCTACATCATATCATGACTGATGTTTTTAGTACTTAAAGTAGTTATAATTCAAAAAATCTGTGTGAAACACTCACACCACTTTCTCTTGCCAGTGCAAATAATTAGCTAATACATTTAACATTAGTAATAAAAACATTAGAAATAAACAAAACCTAACCTAAATAAACATAACCTAATTTTAATCATATATGAAGACGCAAAATGAAATCGATTTCAGTTTTCCTTAAAAATACGAAAAATCACTCTTTTACGCTAAACTTGGCTCTGTAGAGAAAAATGCATTAAATAAAAGTTGTAGACCTTCAATTTTCTATAAATTTAATTATATACACTTTTGTCGAAAAATGCATACTAAAGCAGAAATCTTAAAAAAATGGATTTTTCACACGTTTTCGTGAGAAAAAAGCAGATAATCGGTAATTACCGCTAAGCTAAGCGTTATAAAAAAAAGGTTAGAAATAAAAGTTGTAGAATTTTAAATTCTCTACAACTTTTGTTATATAAATTTCATATTAAAGCCGTAATCTTAAAAAACCTATGTTTTTACGTAAAAAACAGCCTCACCCAGAATTTCAGCAAACATGGCGCCTACCCTATCTTTTAGAGAATAAAAAATTAAGTAAACCAGGCGATTTTTAAAAAAAATCGTAGGACCAGTTTTTGAAAAAATCGCAAAAAAAGTGAAAAAATTATACGAATAAACTACTACTTCCGGTTGACCGATTTTGATGAAAAATGTTCGTGTCGGGTTCGGTAGTGATATGTAACTTAAGTTTCAAGTTCGTACAATGTTCCGTCCGTGAGATATTCTGTTCACACACACTCACACACACACACACACACACACACACACACACACGCGCGCACACAGACCAATCGCTAAAAACATGTTTTTTTGGGTTCAGGGGGGTCTGAAAACGTATAGATCCGGTGAAAACTCGATTTCTTAAAATCGACATGAAAACAATACTTTCCTTTCTATATATTCATATAGGCAAGAGAAAGTAAAAAGTAACAACAAAATACTTTCAAAAGTATTTAAATAGAAAATACCTTTCAAAAGTATTTTTATAAATGAAATAGTTAGGCCTACATAATATCATGACTGATGTTTTTAGTACTTTAAGTAGTTATAATTTAAAAAATTTGTTGTGAAACCACTCACACAACTTTCTCTTGCCAATGCAAATAATTAACAATAAACCTAACATTATTATTAAAAACATTAGAAATGAACAAAAAAACGCACTCTGATATGTG